>LPNX010840858.1:0-165730 GCA_001517045.1 Pseudotsuga menziesii | reverse complement strand
AGGAGCATTCTTGGTTAGTTAACCAGGTGAATCTTGGTCAAGATTCACCTGGTTAACTAACCAAGAATGCTCCTGCAGGGACTGCTTGGGTCCCAGACCAAGAATCTTCCTGGTCCCAGACCAGGAAGTCTTTGTCTCAACCTGCAAGGTCTTCTTGGACATTGTGTCCAGGAAACTGTTTGGTCCCAGCCCAGAATACCCTAGTGACATATACCATGATGATGATGTGTGATGTCCTCTCTCCTAATCGGTTATTGCTAGGTTGTTTCTCAAGGGACTAACCTCCCCTTGATGATGTCACTAGTACGTAACCCTTAGGAGTAGTATTGAGGACCAAAGGATCACATCATCCAGTTTGGATCTTCTCCTTATACAGTGATGATAAAAATATATGAAACAATGTACCTTGAGAGAGAGAAAATGTTAAAGTCCTTGGTCTTGTTGGTCCTATGGGTAAAATGGGTTGTTTGTCCACCTTTATTCTACACCTTGGTCTTGTGGGTAATTGGGTTGTCTTAACATCTATTGTGGCACCTTTGGATTACTTTTGTTCCTTTATCTTTTACTTGGTCCTCGCGTCCTTTTTATGTGTACCTTTGGTGTGATGACTTTTATTTTATGGTTTTTATTGTTGGACCATTGGTACCCTATCTTAAGTCAACTTAACTTTATTTTATGTTTTATTGGTACTCCAACAATTCAAACGAGAAATGTCATGACTCACAAAAGAATAAACCCATGAACAAGGATCAAATAAAAGCCAAATGAAAACCCTAAATTCTAATCCTATGCAAATTGCAAATTTGCAATCCATATTATCCATTCCAAATTCCAATTCCGTCGAAAATTCGAAATTGTACCCAGTTACCAGTACCCACGGCCACTACTACATTGATATCACAACACTGCAGCCTGCAGGATCCATTTAAAACCAAAACAGTGGAAGCTGTGAGCGGAATCGTCACTCGGGGGAGGAGTTAATATGAAATGATAGATTACCAAATTCCAATTTAGTGATTACACTGATTTAAATTAGCCTGATTCACCGAGGTATGAAATTCGAATCACCGTATAATGTATTAATAATTTAATATTATGTATTTCAATTTCTGGGTGACGGGTGTCACGGGTGATGGGTCCCACTGTCCACATGGCACAAGCCCCGGCCCCCAACTGCCCCAGACTCAGCCCACTAAAAAACTATTGACGGGTAGATTTTGGATCAGCCCTTCCAGCGAAATTTGAAAAAACCTTTTGCAGTTTCCTGATTGACGGGCATATTCAGTAATTGAATTTATTTCACATGTTAAAAAAAAAATTGGTCTTCTATGACGGGTAAAAGGGTCCTTGACGGGCCCTGAAGGCTTCAAATTTGGAGCCTGATTGGTACCCTATCTTAAGTCAACCTAACTTTATTTTATGTTTTATTGGTAACCACCCTAAAAGCTAGGGCTGAAGGAGGACCCTTCTAGATTTTATTTCAAGTTATAAAAGCAAGTCTTATCCTTCATTGTAATAATATAAGTTAGATATTAGATTTATGTCAAGAAGTATGCTGCTAAGGTTTCACTGCTTCATTCCTTGGTTTTTTCAGATTCAAGTTTAAGGTTGTCCCTTCTTGCTGAACTGTGACATTTTCTAGCTGACATGTGAATCTGTCCCGTGATTGTTTTGGGTTGATTCAAAGTTCTTTTTTTAAGCAGTTGTTAATATGACATGTGAGCTTCTCTTGGACTATAGCATGGGCCTCATTGTTTTAGGATTGCTAAGTCTGTTTGTGAACAACCTTCATTAGCTGAGTCGTGTTCGTATCCTCTCTGCTGCTGGCCGTGAAGTGTCTTCCTTGCTGATCTGTGATTCTATCCTCTTTGCTACTGGTCGTGAAGTGTCTTCCCTACTGGGCGTGATTGTATCCTCTCTGTTGTTGGTTGTGAAGTGTATTCCTTGTTGGGCATGACTGTATCCTTTCTGTTGTTGTTGTGAAGTGTCTCTCTTGAGCATGACTGTGTGTCACTGCTGGGTATGACTATGTTTCATGCCTTCTTAAGAACTGTTGCTAAAGCCTGATTAAATGATTGAATTTTCTCTTCATGTTGATTAAGAATCTGAGATCTATATCCTTAGTGCTATAACCCTCTTAAGCTCTCTCTCAAGGTACGTCATTTGTTCATCTAGGTGACTTGTCCCTTCGGTGACAAGATTAGAACCTAAAATTATCTGAGGATAAGGCCGATCCAAAACAATTCTAGATTAGTATTGTTACTGTTGTTTAGGGTTGCTATTTCATGTACTTTATTATTCTTTTTATCAGTTATAATATTGTTACTATACATGGAATTTAAATCATCTCAAGGACCAACTTTAACACAGTGACTAGTGGAGTATTAAAGTTGAGAAAGATGCAAATTATGTTTGGATTTATTGCAGCAGTATTATTTTGAATCTAACTTTGTTTAATTTTTTTTATGCATTAAAGTATATTTTTTATGTCAAAACCTAATATAACCCTAAAATTCAACACATATAAGTTTCATGGGTCAGTTTCAAGCAACATATCCTCATTATAATAATCATTCTTTTATGCTTGTACAATGGAAATTTACATCACACACTGCACAATAGTGGTAGAATCTTCCTATTACGTGGAATACAACAGTGGTAGAATGTACCTATTACTTGGAATATAACTAATCTGGATGCCCAATATTAGTTGAATAGAAAATGAGCAGGTCATCATATTAACTCATTTCCTTCAGGAGGCTTGCAAGTTTGGAATCCATGGGTGCACCCATCAACATATTCACAGGATATTTGGAATCCATTGAATTGTAATAAAGGTATGAATTTGGTCACTTTGTCATTTGGATTTTGTTATAGCATATGGCATATCTTTTTGCACACTATTGTTTTCAAATTAATATGACATTTTTTTCTTTCTTTCAGGTTAATGGCATCTGTAGTCCAAATGTAAATAAGGTGGTTAATGTATGCCCAATTATTACTATGTTCATCGAGTTGACAATAGATGTAATTGAAGACAGAAAGATCGGGGCATAAAAACCATTGAGTTGTGGAGTGGTTGTTTAACAAGCTCAATTATATGCAAACATATGGTGATCTAGCTCTCAGTATGTCCTTTTTCTTTGATTTTTTTTTCAAGCTAAGTTTTTGGTTCTATGTACATATGTATCTAAAACAATGTCTTCTAGGTTTTAGTTTCAATTTTCAACATATTCACAAGTAGGTTTTGGTTTGAATTTTCATCATATTCACGAGCAGTTTGACATCTATTAAATTCTAATAAAGCTATGAAATATAGCACTTTATCAATTGGAATTTATTTATAGAAAATGAGCAAGTCATCATGTCCACTCATTTCCTTAAGGAGGCTTGCAAGTTTGGTTTCACCCATCAACACATTCACAAGAATTTTGGAATCCATTAAATTGTAATAAACGTATGAAATGGATCACTTTGTCATTCGGATTTTGTTATAGCATATGACATTTCTTTTTGCACACTATTGTTTTTAGATTCATATGACAATTTCTTATTTTTTCAGGTTAATGGCATCCTCAGTCCAAATGTAAATAAGGTGGTTACTGTATGCCCAATTATTACTATGTTCATCGAGTTGACAATAGATGTAATCGAAGACAAAAAGATCGGTGCAGAAAAGCCATTGAGTTGTGGAGTGGTTGTTTAACAAGCTCAATTATGTGCAAACATATGGTGATCAATGTAAGTTTTTTGTTCTACTTACATATGTATTTAAAACAATGTCTTCCAGGTTTTGGTTTTGTGAAGATGAAAAAGGTCTTGAACCTTCCATAAATCATGAAAGGCATTCCATCTGTAGTGAAAATGAAACTTAAAACTAAAATCATAGATTTTACCCATAAAGATACTTTTATTGTACAAGTTTTAAGTTGTTTGTCATTATTTGTTAATTCAAGTTCAGTTACATATAAAGCAATTGAGATCTTTGTATATATTTTTTTCTATTTTTGATATTCATTTACATTGTATATAATGAAATTTTTATATATTATCACATTTTCAAATGAAAAGAATGAATTATTTTTACACTTCAACATTGAAGGGTTTAATCTTTGAGAACCCTTCAAAGTGAAATGGGACCCTGCCCTTCAAATTTGATCCCTGCTTCTAATAATCATCCATTGGTCTGTCAAAGAACAAAAAGTTTTCATGATTAAGATCTGAAACTTGTACTATGAGATCTCAGCTCGAACAGATTTTGTAGACATCTGAAAACAAAACTCTATAGGGGATTTTCTATACAACGTAGCATTTTCAGAAAATTCATCTTGGGATTATAAAAAACAATCGTAAGAAAACTGGAGTTGCGGATTTCAATATATTTTCACTCTATGTATGCACTAGAGATTGAAGGAGATATGACAAGTCTAATTGAGTGAATAGTCAATGATTTAAGTGTGTTTATATTGTTCCAGCACAATTTTTTTTATTTTTTTATAGCAAATGCACTTCTTGAAGATAGTAAAGACTCGGCTTCCCAGAGCCAGGGTTTTCAACAGGATTGCGTTCTCTAATATAAATTTCACCCACCAAAATAGAGTTTATAAAATCATCGGGATATTATTCAAACAAGATGGGCTGCAGGGCAGCAAGTCCCTACCATTGGGAGTTGGGTTTGCTGCAGAATTGATGTTGATTTTTTATAGCGTAGAAACTGCATTTGCTGACTTATGAGCATAGACCGATGTATATTCATTCAAGTCCATGCTATTCTAAAAGAAGGGCTTTCTGCTTTGGCGTCTTGAACGGCCATCTCTGTCATTGCCATTTGAATAACTCATTGCCATTTGAATAAGTAAATTGTGTATCCAATTTGTTATACAGCCTGCATGTATAACCATTTCTGTGCAATGATTGTAACTGATCAATGTAGCCTCACCTGCAGATTTCAAGAATTTAGATAGTCAATATCTATATAAAGAAAAATCCACATAAAATTATCCATTCTAACTATTAACTGATGTTTTCCGCAAAAATTGAGGGAAATATTAAAAAAATGAATTAAGAATACTGCATTACTTGATAGCATTTACATATGGCAGAGCAGAGCAATCAGATCTTCTCTCATATGGCAGAGCAGAGACATTAATGCTTTATTATCCATTAACCTTCACGAAACTCACTACATAACTCAACACTAATGCGCCCTAACTGATCAAAAGAACTCCAACAAGTAAAAAAGGGAAAAGATAGGGTCTAGAAAGAAAATTGACCTCATAACAAGTGTGCCATATCTCTCCCAACTGCTACTACTGCTTGCCATTGCTGAAGATGATCTTGTGTTGTTCGCTCAGGTATATTAGGCTTTCTTTTACCTCCGATGGTGGATTTATGTGCAGGTGGTCCTTGCCCGATGCGGACAAGACCTTCGGCTGCATTACTTGATAGCATTTACATATGGAAGAGCAGAGCAATCAGATCTTCTCTCATATGGCAGAGCAGAGAACACAGTGCTGTTGATGTTGAATGAATGCATAGGATTCTATCTCTGATGGGCAGACAATGCTGCTGTTGTTGAATGAATGCATAGGTTTCTATATCTGACGGGCATGTGCGACATCAATCGAAACACTAAAACCATTGATCCGATCCATCTATAAAGAACAAAACTAAAGAAAACCATAAGCATTAATTGATAGCATTTACATATGACAAAGCAGAGCAATCAAATCTTCTCTCATATGGCAGAGCAGAAAGTGTTGTTGTTGAATATGTTTCTATCTCTGATAGGAATATGGGGCATCAAACTAAACAATTAAACCATTGCATACTCCACATCCCATAGACCTTGATCCGATCCATCTAGAAAGCATGAAACTAAAGAAAACCCTAAACATCAATATAAACGAAATGAAAAGACGGCCAATCCAAATTTCCATGGTCATGGAAAGAGGAGAAGTTGCGGAAATGCCAGAAATTGCAGAAGCAGAAATTCCAGGCTAGGTCAGGGCTTAGTATATCAGAAGCGGAAATGCCAGAAATGAATTTAGAAAGGGCCAGGCTAGGTCACAACTTAGTATATCATGCTTGTAAATGAATGAATACATGAAATTGAAAGAAATAATCCAATGGTGAGAATAGATACCCTTACCCTTGGTGTGCATTTTGCAACTTTTCCTGGATATTTTTGGACATTGCTGCAGCCTGCCTGTATAATCCTTCTCTGCCCAACAAATATGTGCAACGATTGTAACTGATCAATGTAGCTACCCTTCTTCACCATTGATGCTGCAGCTCAGACAAGTTCTCCTGGAACATGCATTGAACACGAATAACGAGCAAAGTTGCTTGGTAAAATATCTATGTTTGAAGAAGAGTTGAGAGAATATTAGCCATCGAGGTTCCTCGTATTAGCCAAAGATGTGAGAGGGGAGATTTCATTTTTCCAAATAAAATTGGAGGATGCAAAACGTATCTGCTCTATGATTTTGTTCGAGGGGATCTTGGGACGAGCTTGTTATCCTGGTCGAGATGAAGAACGCCCAGTGAGGACATTCACAATTATTGCAAACACAGAAGGTAAGAAAGACGTAAATAAAATATATATTAAAAAAATAAACTTAAGATTAAAAAAATATTACTACAATGTAAATGTCGATGTTATATTTAAAAAATGACACTTGCATTGAAGATGATACCTGCATGAAGAAAATAATGTGGGTGTGTGCATGATGGCCACGTGTTTCATCCTGAGAGACCAACCAAAGAACGCAAGCATGCAGGTAAACACTCCCCCTTTCTTGCATCTGATTTCTAAGGGCTCGGCTCTGCAACGCCGCCATGGCAGCTAGCTCACTAGGGTTTCCATTTTTGTTTTTGAAATGCAGAGGCATATTGGAGCCGTATCCCACTCTGAGCTAGACGTAGCTCCATGGACCTGGTAATGGATTTTCATTCCGCCAAAATTTCTTCATTCTCCCTCTTCCATTGTTTCGCAAAAAATTGCTCGGTCGTTTCAATTCGTAGAATAGACTTGGATTCACATTTCGTGGGTGGAAAACACTAATTTAAGAGGCGATGGGCATTGAAGCATTGGCGTTCTCCTCAGCCTTTCCTCATGCTGCGCAACGTAAGATTGATTCAGTGCAACTTCCACTGATTGGAATGCTTGCATTGTGGCTATTGGTCATGTGCTGTTCTACATCAATTACACCAGCTTGGATATTAAAGAAATAAATACCCTATTGTTCAGAATTTTTCTCATCATTTCTCCTGCCTTCCAGTATTTCTGGAATGATCAGTCCGCCGACAGAAGTAGAATTTGAAACCTCGAGGCTTGAAGGCCTATTTGCAACGGCGGGTGAATTAGACGGCAGGCTGATGCACAAATTGAGATTGAGGTCGGGTTGTTCTTCAGCATCCGACGCAGCCGGCTCAGTAGGAGAGATTTCCGATGGGTCGTGTCCGAAAAAGTATGCTATCTCCAGAGTTCTAGGGTTCTGGACGTTCTAGACTATAAGCGAATTAGAGCATTTTGGAAGCTAGGTTTGCTACTGGAAACGTATGGTTCATCTCCTGTTTTTTTTTGGCTTGCCGCTCTGATGGGTATGCTGGTGGTGGTGGTGCTAGTGAAGCTATTATAAATCAGTCCATAGGCAACTGGTGGTGCGGAAGGAAATGCTCTTGGAAATGCTCATGGGAACTGATTATGGAAATGCTTGGAATGTTGCCCCTTCAACTGCTTATGGAAATAATGTTAGTTCGGCTGTTGTTTATCGTAATGCTTTTGCTATATGGAAATAATCATTTTGCTCTTGATTATGCTAGGAATTATGAATTCATGGGAATTATGGGGAATAATGAATAATCTGGTTCCACTGGTTATGCTGGAAATAAATAATTCGGTTACACTTATGATGCTGTTGCTGCTAGGTTCAATCGCTGAAATTGATCCTGTGGGGACTGATGATTATTGGAATCAATGTGTCTGAATTCCCATGTTACAGTGATTATGCGAATGGATTCCCAATAAACATGTTTAACTTATGCTGGAAATGAGACTGGGCCTCCTTGAGCTGGTAATAAGTGGGCCACTATTGAACTGGTGAGCATCTATCACTAGTAGGTGGGCTTAGCAACCGAAATTGGTCAATTCGCTACTGAAAGCGCTTTAACTATCAAGTTATTCCACGTGAACCTGGCTGGTCTTACTCAAATGGAAACGGGGAGGAGTCTACAGGATACTCTGCAGAGCTAAGTCAGATGGTCCTCAGTAATTTACCCAAGGCTATTGTTACCTAGTGGAGAGAAGCTGCCATGGATAAACATAAAGGC
Organism: Pseudotsuga menziesii; assembly: GCA_001517045.1. Lineage (NCBI taxonomy): Eukaryota > Viridiplantae > Streptophyta > Pinopsida > Pinales > Pinaceae > Pseudotsuga > Pseudotsuga menziesii. The sequence goes on along the minus strand of LPNX010840858.1, from coordinate 157,396 downwards.
TTCCCTACAAAGACCTTAAGTATATGATAGTTTATGTAGGCTAAAAAGGCACAAACAGAAGCAAAGGTAAAAATAACAGAGTGCTCTAGTGTTTGGATTTGACAAAGAATTATTTGTTTTGCCACCCATTGTAGGAGAATTATTGTATATTTACTGCATTTTCTTTTGCATATAAGAAGCAAACAATCCTTTGCAACACTTACTATTTTTGAATTTGAATTTGAATGTGCACAGGAATAATAATCTCTGTTTTTTAATATGAATTTGTCCTTGCGGGTTTGGCTTTGAATTTGAATGTGCACAAGAATAATAATTTGAATAGCTGATTGAGCTTCAATTTAAAAGCGCACAAGAATCACTCAGTAGAATTGTTGTCGATTTAACTGCACAACATTAACCCAACCCACTTGAATGTGCCCCCTAGCTGACTTCTGCGAGCTTTGATCTATCTCCTAAACATTGCCCACCTCCGGTACTACAACTGAAATGTAGTTCAACAGCATTCCAGGTATGTAGAGGCCACTGAACTTAAACGTATTCATATTTGCGTTTCTTTTTCTATACAACACAAGTTAATGTTTCTTTCATAAGAGTTTATGCCTTTGCTACCAGGTTTCACTAGCATTTCCGCCTCTCGAACCGTTGATAGCAAATCTACAAGATATGTGAGGATGCGAGGATTTATGAAGAATCTGCAGGATATCATTATTTTCTTTGGAGATGGTTCATTGCAAACCTCAACTTTTGGTTGATTTGAAGTTCAACAGCATTCCAGGTATGTAGAGGCCACTGAACTTAAACGAATTCATATTTGCGTTTCTTTTTCTATACAACACAAGTTAATGTTTCTTTCATAAGAGTTTATGCCTTTGCTACCAGGTTTCACTAGCATTTCCGCCTCTCGAACCGTTGATAGAAAATCTACAAGATATGTGAGGATGCGAGGATTTATGAAGAATCTGCAGGATATCATTATTTTCTTTGGAGATGGTTCATTGAAAACCTCAACTTTTGGTTGATTTGAAGTTGTAACAAATGACTCCCCAGTTTCAGGTTTTATATTATATTAAAGCCTGGATATGTGCATTTCTTTCTTCAAACGGCATAGAGCAAACAAAATAAGTTTCGTAAAAAAGTTAAGTTACATTTGCTTGAAACTTACATGATATTCTTGAAATTGGTTTTGGATGTCCAACAAGTACAGGTATAGTGGTCCAATGGTCGCCATTAATATCGCCCCATGCCCCATGCCGAGCTCTAAGCTTAAAGTTGTGTTGCTAAATGCCAACAAACCAAGCTTAAAGAAAATATCATAGTTAAGCAAATGAGAAGAAAATGACAGCATTCTCTCTATCTCAAGGGTTTTGTTGTTGGAGAAGGGCGGTGGAAGATTAGGTGTGAGGGCGGTGGGCGGTGGAAGATTTAAGGTCCATGGGTGGTGGAAGATTAAGACAGTGGAAGATGGTATGCCTTAGCAGTGCTTTGAACAATAAACATTAAATGTTTGCGAAATAATGCTAATATCACTACTAGCATTACTTTCAAAGAATACAAGAAGATAGATATTTCAAGTTTCAAATGAAAAAATCCTAAGTTTGAAACTGAAAAATGTAGGCTTGCCTCGATATGAGGCCAAATAAGAAGTCTAAATCGCTGATAGGTGAAGAAAACGGCCAATGTCGTTAATTGGTAGAGAAAGAGGCATGGAAAAAGTTGTGAATGTTCTCCATTGGTGGAGAAAACGGCCTTGAATGCAAACTTAGGATAAATGTTTTGATTTGCGTGCCTAGTTAATAAAACCGGTGGCAAGCCGATTACAATAGTCCCTGCTAGCCAACGGCAGGGACTAATAATAGCAGAGAATATAATACAACACATTTCATTAATATTGAAAAGCTCGAACTTCCTCAACAATACGAACTGGTTATGAATTTTTCTAAGTGGTTTACACTATAAAGATTCAATGCAACCAAGTTTATTCGTTGATTTTTGTGTTGGAATGTTTGTTGCTTATCTAATAAAATAAGCAATGGAAGAAATTTGTTGGTTATTTAATAATATAAGCAAAGGAAAAAAAGCTTAAAGAAATTTGTTGGTTATGTAATAATATAAACAAAGGAAGAAAGAATAACGGTTTGAGATATATATATATATATATATATATATATATATATATATTAATGTTTTAAATGATTTTATTAAAAATAAAATTTACAACTTTAAAAATATTTTGTTTTTATTAGAAGTAACCATTACAAGTAACCATTATAAAAAATTAAGTTAATTATTTACTCATTAAAAAAACCCAAAAGTTTTTAAGTATTTGCCTCTATCGCATTATTTACCCCATAAACAAAACCAAAATTTTTAAATATTTGTCTCTATTAATAAACATTTTTAAATTTGAGTATAATATTTTTTAAGTATTTTTCTTTATCAATAAACGTTTTTTAATCTGCCTATAATATTATTGCCAGCAGAACCCAGTATGAGGGAGATCTTGTAATTTTAATTATTCTCCAAAATAAATGTCGGCCACAAATACAACCTATTATGGAGGAGATGTTGTAATGTTCCTACCTAACAAAACAATAAAATGTAAAAAAATTAATTATCGGCAAAAAAGATTGTAGGAGGACCTTGCAAATGATTTTAAGACCATGTGCAAGTCCTCCTAAACAACCCATGGTTTTATTGTACCTGGTCTAGAAGGTTGTTGCAAATGCTTTTAATACCATGTGCAAGGCCTCCTAAACAACCCATGGTTTTAGGAGGGCCTTGCACATGGTTTTAAAACCATGTATGGGTGAAATGTTGTAATGTTCTTCCTTAACAAAATAAAAAATAATAAAAAATATTATATGTGGGCCATAAAAAGTATAAAATATTAATAATAAAAATATTATATGTGGACCTTAAATAAAAAGATATTTCTTTTGGTCTGAATCACACCAAAGCTCATTTGATCCCTCTCGGGGCTTGATAGAGCCTAGGATTTGGATCTACGCTGGTTTAGGTCCTATCTACTCTATCCTACTAGGTAAGAAAGAACTACAGGGTAAGTGAGGTCAGGAATGTATCCCCTCAAATCCCTCTGGTTGACAGGAAGTAAAATCTGTCGTCCAGTACTAGTAACAAGAAAGCATATGTCACCAACGCAACATTCAATGGAAAAAGGTCCAACCCAAATGTCACTATCTTTCCCTGATCGGAAATCCAGTGAGTGGTTTGAAATAAGGACTTGGCTTCTTGTGGGAAATCTATTCCTATTCACCGAGTCAGGAACAACTTCAATGTTACATATAGGCATGGGATGGATATCAACGAGATTTTTTGGTTGTGGGGTGACAATCCTTGAGCTCCTCTTAGAAGGAACTGCATCAAATCTGGGTGGACCACCATCAATGGGAATAGCTATACTACCAACTAGGATCTCTCTAATCTCTCTTCTTAACCCCTTGTTACTTGTACTAGGCTTATCATCTTGATGAGATATTACATGTTTGACAGTTTCTCCCACAGTCCAGAAGTTTCTATATTCTTCCAACGGATGAGGCATATGGGATATAACAGTATTGTGGATAGAGATTTCCCCTATAGGAACATGTATATGCATACCCTCTAGATCGGTTGGGCCTACTTCTGGCTGAGATTCAACAGGACTGGGAATGTGAGATGAATCATGACTGCGAATACTGGATGACCCAGGTGGCAGGAGAAAATTAGGGATGAGAGGATATGCAGATAGGGCATTATTTGGTGTGGCTGAAGGAGTCTGAAATATAGCAAGATTGTTAAGATTAATATATCCTTCATGTGCATCATTTATTAAAGCATCCTCTTGCTAACTCAGAGAGTTATCATGGACTTGAATTAGGTTACCCTCTTCCAAAGATAAATGAGATAATGACCCAACAACATCAGAAACATGGGTGATACTAACTTCATCATCATCATTTACTACACTAGCTAACTCAGGATGGTTTGCCCATGGGTAAATAGGTTCAAGTGCTTGGATTTCTCTTTCTCTATTATGGTCAATTAAAGAAAACCATTCATTCACTCTATGAGGGATTCTTCCTATATGCCTAGCATCATCAATTTCACCAACTTCAATTGTAGGATTTATTGCATTGTTTTGTTCGTGACACTGAAGTTGGTTCTCATTTCTTCTTAATTCCTCTAATTCTTATGAGCATTCACCTCCAAGCATTTCTAAGTTAATCATCCTGGCAAGTTTAGTTATTATATTTTCTTCTGAAGATGAGTTAGAATATTCCATTGCCATAAACACGTTTTTAGGCTTCCTGTATTCCCTACTTCATTTGCATCTTCCACAATATGGGCCTTAGCATTATTCAACAATTCTTCCCCATACGTGTTTTTAATTCCTTCCTCAAAAGTCTCTAATGTTTTTCATAGCAGGGTTCCCTATTGATCCTAATCAAATCACCATTAGAGTTTGGGACACAAAGGTATGATAAATCCATCATGAGTATCCACCTAAACCAGCTGCCCATTTTCTAGATAAAAACATTCCATATGCCGGGGTAAATCAATAATAACTACATACATCATAGTGGAGATGTCTGAGCATGCAAAAAGATCAGCTCTAAGTTGTTTTATCAAGCCATAGGATGGTACTCATATTGAGTCTATGCCACAAACATTTCCATCAGGCCTAGTCACTTCCAATCCCGTTTCCTTCATGACATGCAAAGGAATTACATTCATATCTGCTTCAAAATCCAACATGCAATTATGTAGGAGCATATTCTGAATGTGTAAGGTTAGGTAAAAGGGAGGGTGACCACCGTTCTTTCTCTCATAGATAGAAAATTGGATGTTAACAGGTGGATCCTTTTCATCTTTGCTAAGTTGTATCCCACTAGGGCTCTATATGTGACTGGATTCTAAGGCAATCTCAGGGGTCTTGTCTTGGCCAATGTCATCAAAGAACTCTTCTACTTGGCTTCTTACAGAGGGTATATTCATCAACTCAGTGATAGGGATATTACACATTATCTTTCTTAGCTCTTTCTCTATGTCAATGTTCAAATTCAAATCTCCTAAGGAAAGATCTTCTTCTTTCTTATTATCTTCTTTAATTGGATTGTGTTTGTCTAAGAAAGAAGGTTGGGGGTCCACTCTTCGTTTATAGATGTTAACCTGCGATGGTTCCTTTGTTTCAGGGATATCTAAGGTGCAACAAAAGGGATCATGCTCATCAACAAGTTTTTCTTCATGCTCCCATGGCTCTTCCTATTGGTCCCATGTTTCTTCTTCTAGGAGAATTCTTCCAAAACCATCATCAGAAGATAGATCATTAATGAAGTTGATGTTGTTTGGTTGGTCATCAGGATAACTAGTTTTCAGCAGTTCTTCCTTGTTTTCATTACACCAATTGACATTCTTCCCTTCATGATTCTCTAGATATTTAGGTCTTCTTCTATTGGGATCTCTCTCCGGACCCCTATTATTATTCCAGTAGGGTTTAGGGCCGTAAGGATTTCTATGTCTCCCAGGATCATGAAAACTAGCAACACTCTTGGTCAGGACACTTAGTTGTTTCATCATCTCTTGCATAGTTTCTAATGTGTCATTTGATTCTTTTGTTTCACTCACAGGTTCTTTAGGCTTGCGAAGCTTAGGGTCTGATCTAGAAGTGGATGGGGCATAATGATCGAAGAATTTTTGCTTACCCATAGATCCCGCATGCTACTCAACCATATTTGCATTGAATTGGGCAGTCTTTAAGTCATTTGGATTCTTATCCTTTAAGTTGAAACCCAACCAACCGTCAAAATAATTAAGATAATGAATAACAATTGCTTGGTTCTTAGGTCTAATTTCATCTAGGATATTTCCTACAGTGTTTTCAAATATTAGGTTAAACTCATGGACTGTTTCGTTCTCCATTTTCTTTATTTCAAATAGTTGATGTAATAGGAATTTCCCATCCAATTTGTGAGACCAATCATTATTAAGCTTTGTGACGAAGTTTTCATAACCATTGATGCATGAAGCAGGTAATCTATCAAACCACTTCGACACATCTCCTTCCAGAGAATGCAGAAGGCTTCTCATGAATACATCTTCATCAATAGCTCCATATGCTTCCATATGATCCCAAACTTTGTCAATGTGGTCTTCGATGGAAGTAGCTAACACTCCATCAAATTTAGGAACATTTTTTAAATATTTATCAAGCATGTCATGCGGGGACCCTTGGATCAGGGAGAAATATAAAGGAGATGCCTTGGGATTCCTTCCAAAAATCCTAGGGTTTTGTGGAGGAGGAGCATTGTGATTCCCACTAGTGTTTCTTCTGGCCATCATGCTAGATGAGGTTGAAGGATATCCCAAAGGATGACTTGAGAAAATTGTGGGGCCTGATACTTGTTTTCTTTTCCTTACGTAATTTACTGAGGGATTCCTTTTGGGTTGAAAATTTGTTCTAAGAAGTTAAGATTAATATGTTGGGTATGGTCCTCAGTGGGGTCACAGGGTGGAGTCACTAGGTGAACCACACAAGTAATTCACCAATAAAAGATATGTCATTAGGGAAAGGTGAGTTATGTTGAACCAATGTAGGCCTCTACCTCCCTGGAAACGATGCCAAAATATTATCACTAACATTGTAGTTTCCTGTGTGAGGTGGATCCAGGATGGATGGTAGAGGGGCAAGCAACTAAGGAGGTGGAAAAAAGACTGCCTAGACTCCCAAATGGATGGTTGTCATGTAAATCAAGGCATTCTTTGCTTTATGTTATCGAAGTCTGAGACAACAAAGGGGGAGACTCGGATCTACTCCCAACAGGAGAGATCAGACCTAGACACCAGATCAGATCAAGTAGGCTTGAGGTACGTAATCATTAAGGTAATTGAAGACCCTATATCTATGGGAGATGTTACTAGGTGTACCAAGGATTTGGATTAGGGTTTTGGAAGTGTTAAGTTCGATCCAAAGGGGAACCAAGGTAACTTATGGGGTGGATACAAGATCTGGGGTTGAGGTACCAGCAACTGATGAAGATAACCGCTGCCTTGGGAAATGTAACCAATGCATGGTGAGTAAGGATAGAGTTGGGACTATCTAGTACCAAAGGGATAGACTCAATGAAAGATGTGATAATGTCAAAATACCTGAGTCATCAAAGAAAAGTCAACTTTTAGGGAAAAGAGTGTTAGCGCTGGGCTTTGAGATCGGTGCATGTTGGGCCTTGGGAAATGGATTCAGTATTTGCACAGCATTAGAGTGAATCCACTTGGGATATGCCTTGATCTATGTACCTAAAAAAGTGGTTGGCCAAGAAAATTCAGTTTGTAGGGGAAATGAGCAAAAGGAGAGCTAGCGCTGGGGTTTGGAGGGATAGATCCTCAAATCTAGGACAATCTCAGATCCATCAACTCAGCATTGGAGGAGAAATGGGATGTGGATGACCTGATCTACAAACCCAAGTTGGAAAATTTCTGAAAAAATCAGATCTAGAAAAAATCAAAATCTGATGAGGAGTGTCAGGGTTCTGAAAGTCAATCTTTTCAGATCTAGGGTCTTCTGGCAGCAACTAGCTCACTGTTGGGGGTGTTTTGGAATGAGGGAGACCCGATATATGAACCCATGTGATTATTTTCAAGAAAAGGTCAGATTTGAAAAAGGTCAAATTTTCAGTGGGGGTGTTGGGGTTTTAACAATCAGTTTTTCAGATCTAGGGAAAACCAACAACCTTTTGGACAGCGTTGAAGATGAAATGGTGAGAGGGATGACCGGTCTACAAAAACCAGTAGTGGTTTGTCCAAATATCGAATGGTTCCCCGATTAGGTATTTTTGGATTTTTTAATATTTTGGACTTTTTAGTAAATTGAAGAAAAGAAGGTACAATGGGTTGAGATCATGGAAGAAAAGAACCAAACTATAGATCTTACCTAGAATGTTGAAATATTGTAACTTCGAAGAATATTCTATATGTATCTTTTGTGGTCCCCAATGGTCCTACCGGGAGAACCACTTGTATTATCTTGTACCCCGATGCTTCTAATCAGAAGAACTAATAAGAGTCATGAGGTTTTCCCCTCTATTTTCAAAGGTGGGTCATTAGCACCCCAGTGTGGTTACTTGAGCCTACATGTGTAACTCGAGCCTACATGATTAACTCGAGCCTACATGTCGGATGAGTTAATTTAAGTGAACGGATGAATATAAATAGAGGATTGGTGCTCCTCATTTGAGACACACACACTCTCACTTGTGTAGCGCATTAGTGGAGAAGAGAAGTAGCTGGAGAAGGAGGAGGATCAGGCTTTGATCTCCTTGTTGGTTTTATCGTTTATCTTTTGGGGCATCTATATTGAGGAAGCTTTTGTTGGGTTTTTCCCTTTAGGGTTTTCCCAGGATAAATATTTGTGTTCTCCTTTTGTATGGTTGTGCTTGTCTATCTTTCAGTGATCCTGTTTATATGCTTTTGTTATGAAATCAAAATGAAATACTAATGATCTAGCTTAGCATATGAAAATTTAACATGGTATCAGAGCCACCCTGAAAGAAGACATCGTGCAGCTAAAGAATCTAGGGATTCTTATTTTTTTGGTCTCTATCCATGATCGTTTAGGAAAAGAAGGCTAGACTGACTCTCCATTGAAGGGTGCATCTTTCTGTCAAAGCCGAATTTGATTTCGAGCATTTTCAGTTTTGGTGCAGAAAATTAGGGCTTTCTACAGAAGAATTTTTTTTGAGTGAGCCTAGCATAGGATTGTTCTCCTCATCAAAATCGAAGTTTAGAGACCTGGATTAAGAAATTTGGTTGGGTGAAACTCTGGGAAAGTCAAACCCTAGTTTGACCCCGATCTGGAAAAACCCTAAATACTAAAACTACTAAGTTTTGGTACATTCACTATATCCTGAGATTGGCAAAGGTTCAAGAGTTTAAAATTTCAAAGGCCAAATATAAAATCCTTATTTACACTGTGTCCAAAATTCATCCTCAGATTCGCTATATTCTGGGAGATATGATCCCTCCAAGTTAGGGTTCCAGCCTCTTCTAGAATTCATCCCTAAACAGGACACCTGGGGAAAATTGCTGTAGCGTGGGCTACAAAGGTCCAAATGGAATTCCTGAAGATCTTCCAGAAATAAAACATACAGTAATTTATGTGGTCCTAATTTCAGAACCTGAAGATGAACCAGTGACATGTGGCATGCTGTACAACTTCATTATTCTGAACAGCCCTCTAACAGGTCACCTTGGGAAAATGATCATAAATCCCAATTGGTGAAACCAATTCTGATGAAAACCTATGGTGTTGGATCAGGGACATGTGAGGTTACTTCAGTGTGAAATTTCAGACACAAAGGAGTAGTAATTTCAGAGATATCACAGAAACAGTAACATGAATTTCTACAGAAGAAATTGGAAAACTAGGGCTTCCTGTTCCGGGAGCTTCCCTCCACTGTTTTCAGAAAAGGAGTACATTGGAAAGATCCATTTGAAGAGATCTATCTTTATATCCAATCAAATATAAAACATTTGAAGTTTTGAAAATTAGGGTTTCTCTGACGAACCCTAGATCAGCCAGCACCGGAAGCAGGACGGACACCTCAAAACGGTAAGATCTAATATTTTGCTATTTGCATTTGAGGTTCTCATTTCAAAGTGATCTATCACATCAGCTTGATGATAAGCTTGGTGAAGTTGAAAACTTCCAAGCATGGAAGTATTTGATCTCTCTGAAGAAAATTAATTGGACACCTACATGAGTAGAGAGGTTCTAGTTCTAGAGGGAGATGAGCCTCAAAGCCTTACACAAGAAGAACTTGATCAAGGCCAAGAAGATCATTGTTGATTCAATCATGGATCAACTTGTACCACAAGTGTCTTCCCTAAAGACACCGAAGATGTTTGATTCCTTGATCAAGCTATTTGAAGATAAGAACATAATTCAGAAGATGGATTTGAGAAAACAACTGAAGAATGTGAAGATCCAGAATGCATAACATCTTGAAGCGGTAGAAGAAGAAGCAGAGAATGGCCTCCCATGATCATGGGATTCATTCATGTGAGGAATGTGTGCCAAAAGGAAGTGATTACTTTCAGTTGACTCTAGGAAGAAGAAGAATCTCGTCTCATAAGAAGAGAAGAAGAAAGATGGGAGCAAGTTGAAGATCAAGCTCTCACCATTCAAAGAAGATCCCTCAAGCGATGAGGAATATGAAGAAATCAATTCTTGACGAACCTCTTATCCATCTTATCATTTGGATAAGAAATGACGATTTCATGGATGAAGAAGATGATGAAGTAGAATGATCAAGAAGGAGTCTACCCACGAAACCAACAAAATCCAAGTATTCAATTGTCATTTAATGATATTGTTTTGTTATGCATTTGATTATATTAAGTTGATGTGTTGTTTGCATGGATGTGATGGGTAAGTAGCTCATGGTTCTATACAAATATCCATTGTTACTTATCTGGAATGAAACCTATTTGCTGACATATTGGATTAGTGCACAATCTCAATGATGTCATGGTAGAGATGGAAGGCATATAGAAAGTTTCTGTGAGATATGGATGAATGTTGTATTGGATAAATAGTTGCATGATGCATAAGAATTTGTCCTTATGCATATGTAGTTCTAACCATAGAACTAGTGCATTTGAATTGTAGGAAAGGTCCTGTACAACGTCCTAAAAGAAAAGAAGGATGAGACTTGTTCCAAAGAACAAGTGATGACAATTCAATAAACACGAATCTGAAGCTCCCAGGGTCAGAGACACCATGACAAAAGAAAAAGCTTCAAAGAGCGGTAGATCCACCTCGAAGGATGAAGACCACCATGGGTATGAGAGATAACTCAAGATGAAGAAAAAAAATGCTATGAAAGAAGCTATGATCAAAGAATAACAATTGATTATGGGGAATGATGTATATGATATGATTTCGAGACATAAAGAGAAGTACGTAGTAACTTCCATATGGATCTGCAAGAACAAGTGTACAAAGCAAGAATCGTGATTTGCCTCAGAAAGAATAGACTATGACATGACATACTCTATTGACCAGTATATATCAAGCATAGAATCACCTATACAGAATGAAGAAGGAAGATAATACTCCACTTCAAAGGGAGTGACTACAGAAGATATCTGAGTTCGACACGGTACAACATGATGGAAAGCTTCCTGATGGATCGAGACTTTACCAAGAGTAGAGTGGGTTCCAACCTTAAAAGTTGAATGCAGAAGACTAGGATATGTTGATGATCTAACAAGATGAACTCATGGAAGATGTTATGATGATGTTTGGGATATAGTACTCAAACCAGAAAGCAAGCATGTGGTATCTTACAAATGGATTTGCAAGATAAAATATGTTGCTGATAGAAGTAAGGAAATACTTGTGGCTAGAGGTTTCTATAAGAAAGAGGGAATTAATTTTGAAGAGACACTTACTCCAGGAAGCAAGGTACACTTCCTTTAGAACTATGATGGTAGTTGCTTCCATGATTAAGTAAATAGAATCCTTCCTTAATGGTATGATTGGGGAAGAGTTTTACATCGAAAGGATTTGAAGTTGAAGACAGATGGACTCATATATGTAAGTTGAAGAAGGGCCTCTATGGCATGAAGCAAGCTCCCAGAGCTTAGTATGGCAGTTTCCTGTCAATTATAGGTTTTACCAAGAGTAAAGCTGATCCTAAACTTTATCTCAAGGTTGTAGAAGATGAACTTGTCATCTTGTTATTATATGTGGATGACTTATTCTTGATAGGGAAGGAGAAACAGATCATGGAAAGCAAGAAGAAACTAGCAGAAGAATTTGAGATGAAAGACCTTGGGTTAATGCACTATTTCCTAGGTCTAGAAATATGACAAAGTTCAGAAGAAATATTTCTCAACTAGGGAAAGTATGTGGTAGAGATATTGAAGAGATTAAATATGTTGGAATGTAAAGCCATGGCCACACCCATGGAATCCAACCTAAAGATGTTAGATGATGACTCATTAGAGTTAGTAGATGCGACTCATTATAGACAGATCATTGGGTCATTGATGTACTTAACAAATACCAGACTAGACATTTGTTTTGCTTTGAACACCTTAAGTCAATATCTTGTTCAACCAAGATGGGTTCACCTAGTAGCTGCAAAACATGTGATGAGATATCTGAAAGGGACTATAGACCTTGGTCTATACTATGATGGTAGCCATGACTACAGAATGTATGGCTATATAGATGCAGATTGGGTTGGAAGTATCTCAGACAGGAAAAACACATCAGGTAGATGCTTTTGTTTAGGGTCTGCTATGAGTTCATAGTTTAGTAGAAAACAGTCCAGTGTTTCTCTTAGAACAACAAAAGTAGAATACATAGCAGATTGCTCTGCTAAGTTGTGAAGCCATATGCTTTGGAAGCTGATATCAGGTCTCCTTGACCTGAAGATGGATACTACATTGATTCTATGTGATAACGAGAGTTGTGATAACAGAGAACCCTGCGTTTCGTTGTAACACATAGAAATCTGATATTTCTACATACAAGATAAAGATGCAGATGATGATGTTTTAGTATTCCCATACTGAAGATATAGATGATGCTTTCAGTATTCACATACCGAAGATACAGATGGTGATAGTTCAGTATTCACATACTGAAGATGTAGATGATGATGGTTTAGATGGTGATGTGCTGATGAAGCCTCTGTCCCGAGTAAAGTTCAAACACTTTCGAGACAAGCTTGGTGTGGTTTGGAAAGACCTTCCTTGAAAGGGGGAGTAGTGATGTTGCAATGGGATTGTATCATCCTGGGACATATGTCCGGAAGTGATCTGGAGACCTTGGTCTTCGAGAATGAAGAGGGATTGTATCATCTTGGGACATATGTCCAGAAGTGATCCGATGACCTCGGTCATCGATAATGTAGTAGGATTGTATCATCCTTGAACTTTGGTTCAGAACGGATCCGGTGAACTTCGGTCATCGAGAAGGTGGTAGGATTGTATCATCCTTGGACTTTAGTTCAGAATGGATCCGGTGAACTTCGGTCATCGAGAAGGTGGCAGGATTGTATCATCCTTGGACTTCGGTTCAGAACGAATCCGGTGAACTTCAGTCATTGAGAAGGTGGAAGGATTGAATCATCCTTGAACTTTGGTTCAGAACGGATCTGGTGAACTTTGGTCATCGAGAAGGTAGTAGGATTGTATAATCCTTGAACCTCGGTTCAGAATAGATCTGGTGACTTCAATACTCGAGAACGTGTGTTGATCCTGTAATTCCAATAGGAAGGATTGTCTGAGTTCCACAACCGTGTTGATCCCATAATTCCGAAAGGAAGGATCGTTGGTAGCTCCGTAAAGACTTGATCCCATAATTCCAACAAGAAGGATTGTCTGAGTTCCACAGATGTGTTGATCCCATAATTCCAATAGGAAGGATTGTCTGAGTTCCACAAATGTGTTGATCCTGTAATTCTAAAAGGAAGGATCGTTATCAACTCCGTAAAGACCTAAATCCCGTAATTCCAAAAGGAAGGATCGTTAGTAGCTCCATAAAGACTTGATCCCGTAATTACGAAAGGAAGGATCGTCTGAGCTCCACAAATGTGTTGATCCCATAATTCCGAAAGGAAGGATCGTTAGTAACTCCGTAAAGACCTAAATCCCGTAATTCCGACAGGAAGGATCGTCTGAGTACCACAGACATGTTGATCCCGTAATTCCGAAAGGAAGGATCATGTTGATGTTTTGATGATAATGATTTGATGATGATGATGATGTACTGATCGAAAGATCGGAGTGTGATGATGATGATATTTTGATGTTTTGATGATGTTGAATGTTTTGATCATAATGATGTTTTGATGATGTTGATGTTTTCATGATGATGATGTTTTTATGATGATGATGATGTACTGATCAAAATATCAGAGTATGATGATGATGTACTGATTGAATGATCAAGAGTATGATGATGATTATGTACTGATCGAAAGATCAGAGTGTGATGATGATGATGATCAGTATGTGATGATGATGACATACTGATCAAAAGATCAGAATATGATGATGATGATTTTGTTCGAGAGTTGAAGTATGATGATGGTGCTGATCACGATGTTACTAATCAGAATGTGATGATGTTGCTGATCGAAAGGTCAAAATGCTGAAGATGTCTTTACTGATCGAAAGATCAAAGTGCTGAAGATATTGCTGATCAAAATGCTGAAGATATTGGTGATGATCAAAAGGTCAAAGTGCTGAAGATGTTGATGCTGATCGAAAGGTCAAAGTGTTGAATATGTTGCTGATCGAAAGGTCAAAGTGCTGAAGATGTTGCTGATCGAAAGGTCAAAGTGCTGGAGATGTTACTGCTGATCGAAAGGTCTAAGTGCTGAAGATGTTGCTGATCGAAAGATCAAAGTGTTGAAGATGTTGCTGATCAAAAGGTCAAAAGATGTTGATGTTGATTAAAGAGTTGCTGTCGTCAAATATTGAAGACGAAGACTATATGATGTTGAAAAGCTTCCAATGATTTATAGATGTGTTACCCTGATGATGTTGATGATGTCCTCTCCTACTATTGTTGTTGTTGATGTTGTTGTAGAATACCTTTCTTGTTAAGGGGGAGTGTTGAAATATTGTAACTTCGAAGAATATTCTATATGTATCTTTTTTTGGTCCCCGATGGTCCTACCGGGAGAACCAATTGTATTATCTTGTACCCCGATTCTTCTAATCGGAAGAAATAATAAGAGTCATGAGGTTGTCCCCTCTATTTGTAAAGGTGGGTCATTAGCACCCCAGTGTGGTTACTTGAGCCTACATGTGTAACTTGAGCCTACATGATTAACTCGAGCCTACATGTCGGATGAGTTAATTCAAGTGAACAGATGAATATAAATAGAGGTGTGGTGCTCCTCATTTGAGACACACACACTCTCAATTGTGTAGCGCATTAGTGGAGAAGAGAAGTAGCTGGAGAAGGAGGAGGATCAGGATTTGATCTCCTTGTTGGTTTTATCTTTTATCTTTTGGGGCATCTATATTGAGGAAGCTTTTGCTGGGTTTTTCCCTTTAGGGTTTTCCCAGGATAAATATTTGTGTTCTCCTTTTGTATGGTTGTGCTTGTCTATCTTTCAATGATCCTGTTTATATGCTTTTGTTATGAAATCGAAATGAAATACTAATGATCTAGCTTAGCATATGAAAATTTAACATAGAAAACCTTGTGTATTCCTTGATGATGATGATCCCTACTATCTCGATCAATTTGAGAAGCTTTGACCAATTTCTATGTCCAACGTTTTTCCCCAAGGAGTCAATGTACCCTCTCTCCTACACAACAAACGTCAACCATATCAAATTTGTTGCCACATGAGAAAAAATCTAAATTCTATAGAAAAATAGCAAGAGAAAATCATAGATCGCGATGAAAATAATGAAAACCCCCTGATAAAAACAAAGATAATTCAAGCGAGTTGAGGTCCCCCTGCAAAAACGCCCAAGCTGAAGTCGCCATCCTGTAGACAAGACAAAGATTCCCAAAGATATATAGATCTTGCAACAATTTCCCGAATGCTAGGAAGCAAAATATTTTCCAATCACCATATAAGAACACCAGATGCAAAGGAGATCCAAAAAACATCCTCAAGAAAATTTTTTCTATTATCCAGATCCACGAGCCAAAGACCCCTTACAAATGAGAAGCTCTCTCCTTTAAATATAAATGAGAGAACCAAAATCCTAACCACTTTAAAAATGAGTGGCTAATATTAAAAGATAAAAATGTTCTAATCAATGGTTGATATGATCTCAACATACAATACATGGATCAATATAACCATAAAGTACCAAAGTGGACTTGATCACCCATAAAGAGGGTACCCCACTCAACAAGAAATAAATGAAGCACATGGTGGGTCCATGGAGTGTTAAATAAATCCCTATGGGTGCCCCATGGCACAATAAAACAATATAATATTTTAATTTTTTTACTTTTTTCCTCCTTGAGGAAATCGTGAGCCTCCCAAAAGCTCCAGAAAATAATATAAAAATGCCCAAAAAAATAGGTGTGGGTCCAATCAAGTGCCGCAACTTCTGGAGAAGGTGCAAAGGACATCACTCTCATTATCATGACTCATCGCATGTCATTTCCTTTCCTTGATAGTCCAAATCGATTTCTTCAATAGACATTTAATCAATTTTTAATCTTCCTCGGGAAATGTGAACCTCCCAAAACGATCTCTTAGGTTGCCTTCATTGTCCAACTGAGCCCACCAAGCTCTCTAAGATGGGGGTACTATGGTACAATCAAGTGACTTCACCCCCTATTCCCCATATAATTCCATAGGAGATCTAATAAAAACATCTCCCTGCTTAGACACATCATCCTGTGAATCCAAACTGCATCAAAAGAGTAAAATGAGCCTGACAATCTCTGCAAGTGCCTAGAACTGAAAATAAACTATCTCATTAGACTCAAAGAGTCCAAATCCATTTAGGGTGTATACTCATACCCTTTCCAGGTCTCTACCTGATAATCAACTATATCTAATAGACAATATAATCATCTGTAAATGACCAGATACCAATAATATAACTCAGACTATCATCCATCTGCTGCAAGTGTTATAAGGCTAAGACATGCTCTACAAATCATTTAAGAAACAATCACAACAAGTAGCATTCATCTCACTGGTGGTACATCAACCAAATACATATATATGGTTTTATTTATTATTACTTAAACTAGACTTTCAGGACTATACTCACTTCATAGTTGTAGTCAATTTGCTAGTGAAGGGTGAAGGATGAAATTGACTGTTGAAATATTGTAACTTCGAAGAATATTCTATATGTATCTTTTTTGTGGTCCTTGATGGTCCTACCGGGAGAACCATGTGTATTACTTTGTACCTCGATGCTTCTAATCAGAAGAACTAATCAGAGTCATGAGGTAGTCCCCTCTAATTGTAAAGGTGGGTCATTAGCACCCCAGTGTGGTTACTTGAGCCTACATGTGTAACTCAAGCCTACATGATTTAACTCGAGCCTACATGTAGGATGAGTTAATTAAAGTGAATGAATGAATATAAATAGAGCTGTAGTGCTCCTCATTTGGAGCACACTCACTCACTTGTGTAGCGCACTAGTGAAGGAGAGAAGTAGCTGGAGAAGGAGGAGGATCAAGATTTTGATCTCCTTGTTGGTTTTACCTTTTATCTTTTTTGGGAATCTATATTGAGGAAGCTTTTGTTGGGTTTTTCCCTTTAGGGTTTTCCCAGGATAAATCTGTGTTGTTCTTGTGATACTGTTTCTTTCAGTGATCCTATTTATATGCTTTTGTTATGAAAAAGAAATCAAATATTGATGTTTTAGCTAAGCATATGAAAATTTAACATGGTATTAGAGCTAACCTGAATAGGACAGCTTTCACAAGGTGAAATAGCTCTCTCTCTCTCACCGAAAGAAATTAGGGTTTTTAGGAAAATTTTTGAGTCTCGAAAAACTGCTTGCATAGAAATTTGCGCCCTCCCAAAGTGAATCTTTTGAGCCTGGAATCAAGTTTTTTGGATGTGTGAGTCTCCGGAAAAGTCAAACCCTAGTTTGACAGCTGCACCAGAAAATTGCTGAACCAGAAAACTACAGAAGATGAATCTTGGAAACCTGATTTGAAAGGTGAAGAATTGAGATCTCTAGAATCCAAGCACATCAGTTAAATCACCTCATTCAAGTGCATCTCCTGGTAAGGTCAATTTCTCATTCCACAAAATTTCAATTTTTTGTGATCTTTTGACAAGATGGCCCCAAGCACTAAGCTTGAGGACAAGCTAGAAGGCATAGAGAATTTCCAAGCATGGAAATACCGGATTGGTCTCATTCTACAAGAGAATGATCTTTATAAGTATGTCAAAGAAGAAGTGTCAGAACCTGAAGAAGCTGAAGCCAAGGAGAAGCACAGAAAGGATATGATTAGGGAACAATGGATTATTGCTGACTCCATCAAGGATCACTTGATTCCTCATGTGTCATCCAAGAAGACTCCAAAAGAAATGTATGATGCCCTTTCCAGAATGTATGAGGGAAGAAACATCAACAGGAAGATGAATCTAAGAGCTCAACTGAAGAGCACCAATATGAGTCATGGAGAATCCATCCAAGACTACTTCACAAGGGTTTCTCATATCAAAGAGAAACTATAAGCTATTGGAGATAATATTGATGAAGATGAAATGGTTATGACTACTCTCAATGGTCTCACTAGACCCTGGGAGTCCTTTATTCAGATGATGTGTGCCAGAAAAGAAAGCATGAATTTTGATGTTGTATGGGAAGACTACATTCAAGAGAAAACTAGAGTGGAAAATAGAGAAGCCTTACTAAAATAATATGATCAAGCCCTAGCCACTCACACCAAAAGAAGAAGAGGCCAATCTAATTTCAAGAGAAGAAATTTCAAGGAGTCTCAACCTCCCAGAAGAATTCAAAGGGTAAGAGAAATACCTCCCATTAGAGACTATTACGATTTTGAATGTTTTCATTGTAACAAGATAGGACACATTGCTTGAAATTTTCCTGTGAAGAGGAAAGAATATAGGAAGAGGATCAACAACAACAAAAGACATCATGCTCATCTAGTAGAAGATGAATATGAAGAAGAAGAAGAAGAAGGACCTCAAAGAAAAAAAGCAAGAGAAGAAGATGTAGAAGAGTATGTGCTATTCTCTGCACTCTCTGGATCTATAACTCTTGGAGAAGACACTTGGATTATTGATAGTGGTGCTTCAAAGCACATGACGGGACAAAATAAAACTCTATCCAAACTTGAAGAAAATAGTTCTCCTCGGAAAGTATCCCTAGGAGACGACTATCAATATCTGATCAAAGGAGTTGGTGAAGAAAGATACAAACTTGATTTAGGTAATCCCCTAAAGATGAAATATGTATTATATGCACCTGGTCTAAAGAAGAATTTACTTTCTATCTCAGCTTTAGATAAGAAAGGATTCAGAGTTGCTTTCATAGATGGCCAAGTACTCATGTGGCCCAAAGGAAAGAATATTGAATATGCAATCATTATTGGTGAAGAAGAAGGAGGCTTGT
Organism: Pseudotsuga menziesii; assembly: GCA_001517045.1. Taxonomy (NCBI): domain Eukaryota; kingdom Viridiplantae; phylum Streptophyta; class Pinopsida; order Pinales; family Pinaceae; genus Pseudotsuga; species Pseudotsuga menziesii. The sequence continues at coordinate 138,295 of LPNX010840858.1, read as the reverse complement.
ATAAACTCAAGGGGCACTCAGAAACAACCCTTATGCATGAGTCCACTGACCCTAGTGAACTATGGAATAGAAGGCTTGCCCACATTAATTACAATTCTCTACCTCATGTGAAAAAAGAAGTGATGATATTACCAGACATGAAGATCAAGCATGAACGCATTTGCAAAGGATGTGCGAAGGGAAAGAACATCAAGAATCCATTTCCGAAAAGTGAAACTAAAACAAAAGGTACGTTGGAATTGATTCATTCAGATGTTTGTGGCCTAATGTCTTCTACATCCTTAAGTGGCTTTGAATACTACATCACATTTATTGATGATTTTTCAAGAAATAATTGGATATACTTCTTGAAAACAAAGAGTGAAGTGTTTGAGAAATTCAAGGAGTTCAACTCCTTGATAGAGAATATTTCGGACAAGAAAATAAAGACACTTCGTTCAGACAATGGAGGAGAGTATACCTCAAAAGAGTTTGAGGCATTTTGCAAATATTCCATAATCAAGAGGGAACTAACCACTCCCTACAATCCTCAGCAGAATGGGGTTGTGGAAAGAAAGAACAGAACCATCATGGAGGCAGAGAAGACAATGATATATGATCAAGATCTTCCAATGCATCTATGGGCAGAAGCAGCAAGAACTATTGTGTATGTACAGAATAGAATATCTCATAGTGCTCTTGGGTTCAAGACTCCAGAAGAGATGTTCACGGGAAATAAGACTGAGGTAAGTCACCTCAATATTTTTGGTTGTCCAGTATATATTCATATACCAAAAGAGAAAAGAACCAAGTTAGACCCTTCTGGAAAGAAGGGGATATTTGTTGGACATTGTGAAGTATCCAAAGCATTTAGAATTTACATTCCTGGATTCCATCATATGGAAATCAGTCAAGATGTGACATTTGATGAAGAGGCAGCCCTCAAGAGATCCAGGAAGTGCCAACATGAAGAAGTATATGAAGAAGAGACACCTCCCAGAAATGAAGAAACTACATGTCTCCCTGAAGATGAAGCTCCTGAAGAACATGACATGGCAGAACCTCAAGAACCTCCTATGATGGAAATGTCAAGAAAGAGAAAGCCTGCTTGGACAAGAGAAATTATACGAGAGGCAGAAATATATGGAGCTCTTGAAGGCTCCACAAGGGAAAGAAAGAAACCTAAGACTTTCAAAAACTATGTAGCCTTGATGTGTGATCTTGTAGATCAAGAACCTACAAACTATGAAGAAGTGGTACAGAATAAAGAATGGAAAGAAGCAATGACTAAAGAATACCAGTCAATAATGAGGAATGATGTATGGGATATAGTTCCCAAACCAGAAGGAAAGAGTATAGTATCCTCCAAATGGATATTCAAAATAAAGCATGCAGCTGATGGAAGTATCGAGAAGTATAAAGAAAGATTTGTGGCCAAAGGTTTCTCATAGAAAGAGGGAATTGATTATGAAGAGACATTTTCCCCAGTAGCACAGCATACTTCGATTAGAACTATCATGGCACTTGCATCCATGATGAAGTGGGACTTACACTAGATGGATGTGAAAACAACTTTTCTGAATGGTGTGATCGAAGAATAAGTATACATAGAACAACCACAAGGATTTGAAGTTGAAGTTAGAAATACTCACGTATGCAAGTTGAAGAAGGCCTTGTATGGTCTTAAAAGAGCCCCTCGAGCTTGGTATGAAAGGATAGACAGTTTCCTGTCAATTATGGGCTTTACCAAGAGTAAAGCTGATCCTAACCTTTATATCAAGGTTGTAGAAGATGAACCTATCATCCTGTTATTATATGTGGATGACTTATTCTTGACAGGGAATGAGAAATAGATCTGGAAAGCAAGAAGAAACTAGCAGAAGAATTTGAGATGAAAGACCTTAGGTTAATGCATTATTTCCTAGTTTTGGAAGTATGGAAAAGTTCAGAAGGAATATTTCTCAACCGAGGAAATTATTCGGTAGAGATATTGAAGAGATTCAATATGTTGGAATGCAAATCCATGGACACACCCATGGACTCCAACCTAAAGATGTTAGCTGATGACTCATCAAAGTTAGTGGATGTGACTCATTACAGACAGATCATTGGGTCATTGATGTACTTAACAAATACCATACTATACATTTGTTTTGATATGAACACCTTAAGTCAATATCTTGTTCAACCAAGACGGGTTCACCTAGTAGCTACAAAACATGTGATGAGATATCTGAAAGGGACTATAGACCTTGGTCTATTCTATGATGGTAGCCATGAGTATATATTGTATGGCTACACAGATGCAGATTGGGCTGGAAGTATCTCAGATAGAAAAATCACATCAGGTGGATGTTATAGTCTGGGATCTGCTATGATTTCATGGTTTAGAAGAAAGCAATCTAGTGTTGCTCATAGCACAGCCGAAGCAGAATAAATAGCAAATTGCTCTGCTAGTTGTGAAGCCATATGGCTTCGAAAGCTGATGTCAAGATTATTTAACCTAGAGTTGGACACTACTGTGATTCTATGTGACAACCAAAGTTGTATAAAGATGACAGAGAACCCTGTGTTCCACGACAGATCAAAGCACATAGAAATCAGGTATTTCTACATTCGAGATATGATGCAGAAAGGAGCCATAAAGCTCCAGTATGTGAGTACTAATGAACAAATTGCTGATGTATTGGCAAAGCCTCTGTCTCGAGTAAAGTTCGAACACTTTCGAGACAAGCTTGGTGTGGTTCGGAAAGACCTTCCCGGAAAGGGGGAGTAGTGATGTTAAAGTGATCCAGAGACCTCGGTCTTTGAGAATGAAGAGGGATTGTATCATCCTGGGACATATGTCCAGAAGTGATCCGGTGACCTCGGTCATCAATAATGTGGTAGGATTATATCATCTTTGAACTTCGGTTCAGAATGGATCCGATGAACTCCGGTCATTGAGAAGGTGGCAGGATTGTATCATCCTTGAACTTGGGTTCAGAACGGATCCGGTGAACTTCAGTCATCGAGAAGGTGGAAGGATTGTATCATCCTTGAACTTCGGTTCAGAATGGATCCAATGAACTTCGGTCATCGAGAAGGTGGCAGGATTGTATCATCCTTGAACTTCGGTTCAAAACGGATCCGGTGAAATTCGGTCATCGAGAAGGTGGCAGGATTGTATCATCCTTGAACTTTGGTTCAGAACGGATCCAGTGAACTTCGGTCATCGAGAAGGTGGCAGGATTGTATCATCCTTGGACTTCGGTTCAGAATGGATCTAGTGAACTTCGATCATCGAGAAGGTGGTAGGATTGCATCATCCCTGGACTTTAAGTCCAAAAGAGATCCAAAGACTTCTTTGTCTTTGTACTGTGGTTTGCAGGTTGTTGCTGATGATGATGATGTTTCTGATTGAAAGATTAGAGTTTGATGATGATGATATTTTGATGATGATGTTTTGATGACGATGTTTTGATGATGATTTGATGATGATGTTTTTAATGATGATGTTTTTGATCAAAATATCAGAGTGTTTTGATGATGATGTTTTTTGATCGAAAGATCAGAGTATGATGATGATGATGTTGCTGCTAAAGTTGTTGCTGATTGAAAGGTCAAAGTGTTGAAGATGTCGTTGCTGATCGAAAGGTCAAAGTGCTGCTGTTGTTGCTGATCGAAAGGTCAAAGTGCTGAAGTTGTTGTTGATCGAAAGGTCAAAGTGCTGAAGTTGTTGCTGATCAAAAGGTCAAAGTGATGAAGATGTTGTTGCTGATCGAAAGGTCAAGATGCTGAAGACTGAAGATTGAAGATGAAGACTACATGATGTTGAAAAGCTTCCAATGATTTATAGATGTGTTACCCTAATGATGTTGATGATGTCCTCTATTTCTCTCCTATCATTGTTGTTGTTGATGTTGTTGTAGAGTACCCTTCTCGTTAAGGGGGAGTGTTGAAATATTGTAACTTCGAAGAATATTCTATATGTATCTTTTTTGTGGTCCCCGATGGTCCTACCTGGAGAACCACTTGTATTAATTTGTACCCCGATGCTTCAAATCGGAATAACTAATAAGAGTCATGAGGTAGTCCCCTATAATTGTAAAGGTGGATATTTAGCACCCCAGTGTGGTTACTTGAGCCTACATGTGTAACTCGAGCCTACATGATTTAACTCGAGCCTACATGTCGGATGATTTAATTAAAGTGAATGAATGAATATAAATATAGGTGTAGCACTCCTCATTTGGAGCACACACACTCACTTGTGTAGCGCACTAGTGAAGGAGAGAAGTAGCTGGAGAAGGAGGAGGATCAGGATTTTGATCTCCTTGTTGGTTTTACCTTTTATCTTTTTGGGGCATATATATTGAGGAAGCTTTTGCTGGGTTTTTCCCTTTAGGGTTTTCCCATGATAAATATGTGTTGTTCTTGTGATACTATTTCTTTCAGTGATCCTGTTTATATTCTTTTTTTATGAAAAAGAAATGAAATACTGATGTTTTAGCTAAGCATATGAAAATTTAACATTGACAAAGCTAGGGAAAAGGATGACTACCTACTTAACATCATGACACTTTGGATATGGAAAGGAAAAACTCACTATAACCACATGCTGGACAAACAACAACACAAGGAATGGCAGTTCCTCACAAATGGTTGAGTTGTTCAGAGAGTGCTTATTCAAATTAGGCATCATGTCTACATCAAGTTTGATCTAGTTTCATTAGGACCATTGATTTTATTTCCATGGCCTTTTTTGCCTATATGACCCTTTGGGACTTCACTAGTGCTTAAAAGAAAATCTAATCACAGCTTTCATTGGAACATATTCAAGTTTATAAGGTCAGCAATATTTGGATATAACATATATTTAACCATTGCTTTTGGGACCTTTTCTTATACCCTTCAAGGGGTATTTTAGCATTTCATTTCTCTTGCCCTTTGCTCACATATGTTAAGAAACACATTTTTTAGAATTTTTATTTTCCATGGGCGCATATATAAACATTTCCAATACAAGTAGTACATGAGCTTTCAGTTTTAGCCAACAACATCTCAAGTGACCAGGGGGAGTTCTGCATAGTGCCAAACATCGATACAACTGAATAGAATGATTTAGGATACAATCCAACTTACCAAAGGAAAGTTCTGTCACCAACTCAGAGCCGAGACACAGTATGAATAGGGAAGTTTGTCCAGCAAAGGTTTTAGCGGGGAAAGGTCCTCCATACCACAAGTCAAGTAGTAAGTCAAGTTAAAACATAACTGGAAGGTAATGGATGGGTGGGGATAGTGAATGATGAATCCAACACTAGAAATCCAAAACAATGGTGGGAATTACTAGCTCTATTCTCCCTAAGGAGGGTAAAACTAATGAGTATAGATCAGGAACTTCCAACTCTAAGTAGGGACATCAATACATAATAAAAAATACATCCAAGTCCATATATTTTTGACCTCCAGATCATGACACTAAATGTTAGTATATGTCACAAAAATGAGTATAAGAGCAATGATAAGCATAACACAATATAATAAATGCCGAGTCATAACCATGCAAATAATCCATCTGAACCCTCATCTGTCCAATGAGAAAACAATATGGGAATCATCAACTGCTCTGCAAATGACTAAATGGCTACATCAGTCCTCAAATCTGAGTATCCTGAGACTCATTCCTAACATGGGAGACTACAATAGTCCACTAACAAAATAATAATCTGTCAAAACTGCTCATCTTAGCATCTCATATGTAAGAGATCTGGCTGAAAAATGTACTATATCTGAAAAATAGAATATGGTAGCCTGGTTACTATATATGTGATAAAACAAACACAAGCCAAGAATTACAAAGCGAAATCTTCATAGAAATAAAAGCAACCTGCCAAGTCATCAGCTCCTCTTTCGATTGAAAAATCAGTTGAACCTATGCCAAAAATACAAAAAAATTATTTTCAATAAGACATGACAAGATCCTAATGCAAGGGTCTCTCCCAACTACTCGGTTGTGGAAGATTTATCCCAAACCCTTTGTGATATGTCTTCCTTAGAAGTATTGCAAAGTCATCCATCTCAATGGAATGCACTTTTGACAACAATTGGTAGTACTGATTCTGTGAACCTAACAACCAATTTTTTACTTATCTGATGTCAAGCCTCGCTTACCCTATCACATTTCCCTCCAAATAGAAGTAGTCCATGGTGGAAAAACAATTGGATGAATGATCATAAATAAAGGTGAATCTACTTGCGTGATAGATGTTTCATGTTGGAAAGCTTTGGGATCCCCGAAGTTGGTTCCATATAACACCTTATTGACTTCCTTTGATGGAATATCTTTCCTCCCTCATGGTATACTGCCATATTTCGATATAGAATTGGCAGGAAAAGCAGTTTTAGTTGAAGTTGAGGCTGTTGACGCCCCTCTAGACTAGAATTTACTTTTGGGAAGAAGTTGGACATATTCCATGTGTGTTATTCCATCTTTTGTTTTCTGTGTTTTGATTCCCCCCCATGAAGGGAAACTAGTGACTATTGACCAATTGTCTTATATACGGAAAGGTCATACAGATGCGTCGAAAAATAATTTTCCTTTGATCGATTAATCACACCCAACAAACGCAAGCTTAGGATTTGGGATATATACATCGTTGATGGGGACTTTCGATTTTACCACTCCTACTAAATTTCTAGGATCGACTAGTGTAGGGAAAATTGTTTGTACAGTTGTAGATAGGACCGATCCATGGGCTCTCCTGTAACAACCCAAGTCTGATGTGTCCTTGTCAGCAACATAAATATCTTACCAAGCTTCAGTTAATGCTACTGTTGATATGCTCCTGACTACTTCTATCTCAGAGGGGCCAGAGGAAGCCCATGTACCTGCATGGGAAGTGAACTCAACCTATTCAGACGATTTCTTAGACATGGTTTTTCCATCTGATGAATCCATTTTTGAGGCAATGGTAGGACCTGACAAAGTATACGAAGACTTACTTCATAAATCCTATTTCATACCAGAGCTGAGAAATATTGTGAGATTAAGTGAAGGTGTTGATCAGCCTGCAAACCCTTTACCCAAGGAAGGAGTGTTCGTCGAAGGCCTCCTCTATACCTATCAACATCTCCACTAAACATGATGTCATGGAAAAAAATTTCATCAGCACGAGCTCTTCACCTGAAGAAATTGCCACCTATACAACCTTGTTTAAGGAGTTCTGCAATGTCTTCACTTGGTATTACGAGGAGATATCAGGAATCGATCCATAGTAGAGCATGCAATACAAACATACCCTAATGTCAGACCTTTTCAACAAAAGCTACACCCAGTGAATCCATGGAACGAGGTAACTAATATGGTTGAAGTGGAAAAATTGTTGAAAGTTGGTTTCATATACCCCATATCTTTAACGGAATGGGTGTCCAACCCAGTCCCGGTAAACAAAAAACAAGGAAATATACATGTCTACATGGAATTTAGGGATTTGAATAAGGAATGTCCTAAAGATAACTACCCCACACCTTTCATAGATCAGATAATTGATGTGTGTGCCAGTAGCGAGGTATTTTTGTTTCTATATGGTTTATCGAGATATAATTAAATCCAAATTAAACTCGAGGACCCACATAAAACTTCTTTTATTTTCCCCTGGGGGGATTTCACGTATAAGAAGATGTCATTTGGATTGAAGAACATCGGGTCCACCTTCCAAATGGCTATGAATTTTTATTTTCATGATATAAAGCATATTTTTGAACCTTACTTAGATGGCCTTTCATCCCATCTAGAAAAAGAAAGGATCATCCAAAGAATCTACGTTTGGTGTTGGAAATATGCTGACATTACAAGATTCGCTTAAACCCCCATAAGTGTGTATGTATTATCCCAATGGATTGTCAGAGGAAATTTCAACAAATATATTGTCATACTCCAAGAATTTGATTTGGATTTCTAGTCTGCTAAATCAAAAAAGTATTTAGTTTTCATGGAACTTATCTTTGAGTTCCCTACTGATGAAATTACGATAACAAAAGAAGAATTGTTTCCTTATGAAAATATCTTCCTAATTTCAACCAAGGATCCCTGGTACAGAGATATTCTTATATATCTCCATAATTTGAAATGTCATGCTACCTTCTCATGAGAAGATAAACAAAAGTTGAGAATAAATGCCAAAAACTACCTCATTATCGCAGACACTTCATACAGAAAAGGGGTAGACTTTATTCTATGTCGTTTCCTCACTCATGAGGAGGTTGAGTTTGTTCTAAATGATTCTCACAGCAAAGCATGTGGGGTTCATTTATCTGGGTTAGCAACATCCCATAATATATTATGTGTCGGTTACTTCTTTCCCACCATCTTTAAAGATTGCGTGGAAGTTGTAAGACGCTACCATCCATGTCATTTTTACACCAGGAAAATGTGGTCACTTCTTGCTCCTCTACAGCCCATCATCATGGTAGGACACTTCACCAAGTGGGGGATAGATTTCATGAACTAAAACCCAGTATCTATTGGGGGGGGGGGAATACATTATTGTTGTTGTACACTAATTTATGAATTGGGTAGAGGCAATTCCTACCTTTAAATTCGATGGTGAGACGATAGCTTATTTCATTTTTAACCAAATTATTGCTAGGTTTGACATCCCAAAGTAGATTGTCACAAATCATGGAAGTCACTTTCAAAACAAAATGATGATCGAGTTGACTACGTTGCTAGGATTTAAACAAGACCAATCATCTTCCTTTTACCTCGCAGGAGAATGGATAGGTAGAATCTGTGAATAAAACATTAAAGACCTTTCTAAAGCAGACAATTAATGCAAGTAGGTCAAATTGGCACATTATGTTGTACCTCACACTTTGGGCATATCGAACTATAATTAAGACTGCTATAGGGTTCTCCCCTTTCTAGCTTGTCCATGGAGTGGAAGCAGTCACACCAGTTGAATGTGAGACACCATATCTTAAGATTGTAATCCATGTGCTACTTGATATGTCATACATAGAGGAACATTTTCTGCATCTAGAACACCTAGATGAGAAATGAAGAGACGCGTTAACAGCAAATGAAGCACACAAAGATTGAGTCAAAAACCAATATGACAAAGTAGTCAAACCTAGGTTTTTTTATGAAGGGGAACTCATCTTGGTCTATGACCAGGATAAAGAACCCCTAGGGGAAAGAAAATTCAAATCGATGTGGTTAGGCCCATACATTGTGTCCAAGGTCTTAAATAAAGGTGCTTATGAATTGGTTGGTTATGGTAGGAACAAGCTACCTGAGCCCCAAAATGAGTTCTACCTGAAAAGTACTATGCCTAGTGCTTATGCTTTTTCGTGTACTATAGTTGTATAAATTTGTAAATAGTTGTCACTCAATTAGCGTTTCTTACGTAGACTTGTTTTTTTTCCAGATGTCTGTGGAATGGTTCATAGGATCCAATGGCGATGCAAGCCATCACACTTTCAATCTGGCTTCAGTCATTTGGGTCATTTATGCACCCACATGACCACTAGTTTCCTGAGGAGGTGCTTGCTTTGGTTCTGCAACTAACAATGTGGTCAAATAAAGTGTTGTTATTAAGCTCTTGAGGGATTCTATTGCACATGGTATTACCTGCCTAAAAGTTAGAATTGACTCCCAGTTAGTGTTCTCTTAGCTTAATGAAGTGTACCACATGAGACATCCTACTCTATTACGTCATTTTTTGAGAATTAGGTTACTTGAAATACATTTTGAACACATTGCATACAATCACATTCCAAGGAACCAAAACACAATTACTGAAGCATATGTTAATTACATCTTAGATTGGCATGTATCACATACATTATAACAAAACACATAAAATTATACATAGAGACACATGTAAATAAGACGGTATATATATACATATATGTGTGTGTGTTTGTGTGTGTGTGTGTGTGTAAATTATGTCCATGTGCATCGAGACCTAGTCCGAAGTTCTATTAATAAATATATCAAAATACAAAATAGGATCAAAATCCATCATGATGCTAATAATGACAAAGGTTTTGCAGCCTCGGGCGCCTCTGCCACAACCCCTTGGTAACAGAGAACAACCCTAGACACCCTCCTCAAAATATGTAACCAGGAGGGAGGGACCCCCACTACATGCTCCTATATGTCCATAGGGATCCTCTCCATCCTCAGTGTTGAAACATCGTGGGTAATATTGACCATATTTCCCTCCAAAATATGAAGCACAACTTCACCTTCATCTACATCCATTGGTCACTTGTAGGTCCCAGCATGACCATATGTTCGAAAAGGACCAATTTAGGCATCATACATTATGAATTAGACTCACATACATATGTATATATACACTTACAAAAACAAAATTTTCATAAAATTTTAAAAAACATGAAATTCAAAGCTCACCCATCTCTCCCCATGCACCACCTGGAGCAAGAACCAGCTCGGTGTCGCCACAGAAATCCAAACCTAAATAAGGGAACTAATCAACGGTAGGCACTTGCCTACCCCACCATGTATAAAATTTGTCATCAAATCCACCCCAAGTCTCACCACCACCCTGGAAAAGTAACACATCACCCCACCAAGTGATCCTAGGTTCAAGTGGAGGAGAAGGTGGAAGTATTACTTTAGGGCTCAAAGCGGGCACCCACTCAAATAAGAAATATTCCAGAATACTCGAATATCCAAAGTTTTTTTTCTTTCCCAACTTGCAATCAGATAATTGTTTCTTCATGTTCATGACTAGTCCAGTTGAATAGTCAGAGACCACACTTTGTATACACTCCATTGCTAAATGCATGTGGTTCTACGTGGATAGATGTAATGCATATGTACCCACCACTCAGGTGATGGTACTCACGAATCAATTTCAGCGGGAAACTTGTGATCTGGGCAATTGGTATCTGTGTACCCGACTGGTAGGAAATAAGTTTTAATGTAATCTTGTACACTGAGTGGGTCACCTCCATGTCCAGTGCCACTCAAGGTCAAAGGTTCCCCTTTATGAGATAATCTAGTAATAAAATATATGTCCTCAATAGTTATCTCAAGTGTTTCACCCTGGAGATCAAATACATCTTGCTCAGGATCCCATAGTTCTACTAAAGATTCCAACAAATGAACTTGATCACGCATGTTTGTGGTGCAAATAAATGTCAACAAGCCGCATCTTCTAAGGGAGTTTAAGTTCATTGGATCCCCCAATGATTCTCTATCCATGTCTTCATGTTCCCTCTCTTTCCATTCTAAAATCAGGATTCATTCAAAACATCGTTTTCGGGCCATTATATTTGTAAAATTCCTCATCCGCGGAAAATGAGATTGTCTAGTGGTGACATTGCGTAACATTCATGGGTTGTCCATTATGATACTTGCAAATAATTCTCAAATTCATGGGTTTGCAATAGGCTACCTATGGTTGCCATGTGATTCCCTTGCAACCTTTCCAAAAGGCCCAAAATTGCATAAAAACTGAAATAAAAGGCATGAAATGAAAGCCAAGGATAAGATGATCTACCTGCAATTCGTGGTTTGAAAATATGTCCACCAGTTGGTTCATATGAAGTGTTTGAAGTCATGAATTTTTTTTCACTATATAAGTTAAAAACCCAAATGAGTTAATTTTTAACAAGCTAAATGAACTATTTATAGTAAAAATGATCCAGGTCATGCCCAGGTGCACGATGGGGACAACAGTTGAGTGGATGACTCAAGCACTATTAAGGTGGAAGCATAGAAAAAGAACAAGTAAAGCATGAAATAAATGATATCGACAGAAAGTATGCTCCCAGAAAATATGCAATAATTCGAACCAATTTCTATATTACTTCTTCTCCATGAATTTTAGTTTATTGTTACAATAATGTACATGTTTATATAGGATGCTGAGACGCTTGGGTGACTACCTGTTACGTTCAGTTACAATAAGTTATAACGGTTCAGAATTTCAACTCTCACAAATGAATGAAAGTTAGAGACATTATGTAGATGTATGTCGAGCGTGAAACCTATAGAGTTTGTCGAGAGTCGGACTTGTCAAAGATGAGGTTGAACCTATTGAAGCAGTCGAATTAGTCGAAATGCTAGACTTTGTCGAAGTTTGACAACATGCCAACTACTGGTTGGATAATTCCTCCTTCCTTAAGAAACAATGGTGTCCATTGTGTATTCGTTCAGGTGAGGAAATTTGTTGTCTACTTCAGTAGTAGAGTACCATTTAGCTTGTGCAGCTAGCTATCTAGATTTATCCACTTGAAACAAGGGAATGGAGTTCGTCCTTGTATGGCGTATGCGTCGTCCCACAATGGTGTTGCAAAGAAGAGGTTCCTAAACATATGGATGGATGTCTTCAGGTTCTTATTTCTGAAATTCGTTCTATTCCAACAATGGTGTATGGTATGGCTGAAGTAGATCTACATTGAATATTGGATGTAGGACAAGGTATGTAGGAATGTTGATATGAAAAGAGTTTTCTCCAATCTGTTTAAGTATATATATCAACCATATCACAAAGGTTTCATCTTTCTGTATGGACCACTGAAGCGCTCCTTCTCTAGATGTAACCAGACTTGATCCCCAATTTGGAATGAATGAGGAATATGATGCTTATCGTGTCGAGCCTTAGCTTTTTCATTAGCTCATTGCAAAATTTCTTGCGCTTTCTTGTGGATGTTGTAGATTTGATCTCTAAACTTTAATGCTTTCTCCACTTCTCTTCCTTCAAAGTTGGTGTCATTCGACTCTATCAAGGAACTGTTCAAGTCAATAGGAATTGAGGGTTGAAATCCATAATAGATCTCAAATGGACTCTTTCCAGTATAACTATGTTGAGCACAATTGTAGTTATGATGGATGTATGGAAGGATGTCATCCCATGTTCAACGATGCTTGTGGTTGTACATGCGAAGCAGTTGTACTACCAATCAATTTACAACTTTTGTATGTCCATCTATTTGCGGGTGGAAGGCTATCGACAAAGAAAGTATCATGTCGAGCTGTTGCCAGATAGTTTTCCAAAAGATGTTGACAAATCTAGAATCTCTGTTGAAAATAATGGTCGCTGGGAGGCCATAATGTTTTCACACATGTTTGAAGAAGAGTTGAGCAGTCTGTTGTGCTATCGTAGTCTTCTTGCATGGTATGAGTATAACCATCTTGGAAAATTTGTAGACTACTACTAAGATCGCTTCATGCTGATGTTTGGTAGTAGGATATCCCATCAAGTAGTCCATAGAAATATATTCCCATGGTAGACTAGGAACTGGTAGGGGTGTTTACAATCCTTGTCGTCGATTCGATGGTTTAGAAATGTCACAAACCACGCACGATTGAATGTACTTGTTGACATCATATTTAAGTGAAGGGCAGTAAAATTACTTTTGGAGGATTACAAGTGTTTTTGCGACTCCAAAATGTCTTGCAGTATTACTGTAGTGCACATCCCAGATGAGCTTCTGTTGGTGCTCAATCGTTGGTACACAAGGCTGTCCAAGCTTGTATAGCAAGGTGTCCTTCAGGAAGTATTCAGTAGTAGACATTGTGTCAGCCTGAAGCTGTTGATAAATTGTAAAGAAGTCGCAGTATATCAAATACAATTGTGGCCAAGTAGTGGTGCCATAACCCTGCATACTCATCACTATAGACTGTAGAGTAATGGGTGGTCGGCTGAGACAATCGGCTATGGAATTGGCTTTTCCTTTTCAATACTTAATTACCAAATGAAATTGTTGCAGGTAATTAATCCACTTGAGTTGTCAAGTTGTCTTTAGTTTTGACTAGGATGGAGTGAACTGCAAAGGTTTATGGTCAGTGAGGATGATTTTTTCCTTGCCAAGAATTTAGTTTCTTCATTGCTTGAGATCTTGCACAATGGCATATAGTTATTTTTCATACATCGAATACCTTCTAAAAGTGTCGTTGAAAGTATCAAAATAAAAATTGACTGGTTGACCTGATTGAGTGATCACTATGCCGAGAGCATAGTCTGTTGCATCTGTCTTAGTCTCAAAGGGATGATGCAAATCAGGAAACAAAAGTATTGGTGCAATACAAATCTTTTTTTTGAGTTGTTCAAAATATTTTTGTTATGTCGGTGTCCATTTAAAGGTGCTTTTCCCATTTCCTTTAGTCAAATGATTCAAAGGCCATGCAATGTGGCTGAAGCCAAGTATGAACCGTTGATAGAATTTCTCCAAACCAAGAAAAATTCTTAATTCATGATTTTTTTGAGGAATGGGACAATCTTTGAGGATCTGCACTTTTTCTGGGTCGACATGAATGCCTGCAGAGTTAATTACATACCCCAAATATTTGATGCTGGTCATTGCAAATGATCATTTGTCCATGTTCATATATAGTCGATGTTGCTAGAGAGTGTCGAAGACTTCTCGAAGTTTTCTGACATGTTCTTCCCATGATCGATTGAAAATCAAGAAATCATTGAGATAGACAATGACACACTTGTCGATGAAGGGTCATAGAAGGTCATCCATGTATCTCATGAAGGTTGTAGGTGCATTGGTTAAGCCGAGATGCATGAAAAACCATTCAAACAATCCTTCCTTGGTTTTGAAATTCATTTTTCCATACATCAGTGGACTTAATTGGAATTTAGTGGTATCCCAACTTAAAGTCATGCCTTGTAAAGAACCTATCACCTCTCAGACAATTGATGAGTCCATCTATCCTTGGAAGAGGGTATTTGTTCTTTATTGAAATTTTGTTGAGAGCCCGGTAGATGATGCACATGCACAAAGTCCCATCTTTCTTTGGAACTAGGACAACTGGAGTTCCACAAGGAGAGGCACTAGGGTAGATATGACCTTTATCGATCAAATCCTGGATTTTCCTATTAATCTGTTTTTTCTCGAGAATGAATCTTTTGTAAATAGATGTGTTAGGTAATGAATAACCAAGAACAAGTTCAATGGAGTGTTTTACTTGACAATGCAGAGGTAGTCCGTTTAGCTCTTGATATACATTTTGGTATTCCTAAAGAATGTGGTCGATCTGTTGCTATTGTCGGGAGCTACATTGGTCAATGAGTCAACTTATTGTTCTAGTATTCCTGGAATGTTGATGCCTTATCATAATTAATGCAAAATTTTGAGCATGATTGATAAGACTCTTTTTTTTGGTAGTTATCATAGCAACCATTGATGTGGGTTGTCACTATGGTATTCCATACCATTGACTCTGAATTTTGACAATCATCTTCTAAGGCCATGACTGATATGTACTGTATCGATCCCATAGGTAAGGTTTCCCAACAAGGCATCGGCTACGGAAAGCGGTGCCACGTCACATAGTACTTCATATTCAAAAGGGTTGATAAAGTAAGTGAGTCTACATTGGCATGTTATTCTTAGTTCCTTTCCATCCTTCATCCAACTGATATTGTAAGGATGAGGATGTGGAGTGGTGACAAGACCTAATTTATTCATAAGATATTCAGAAACGAATTTCTTCTAGCTACCAT
Source organism: Pseudotsuga menziesii (assembly GCA_001517045.1). Lineage (NCBI taxonomy): Eukaryota > Viridiplantae > Streptophyta > Pinopsida > Pinales > Pinaceae > Pseudotsuga > Pseudotsuga menziesii. Next base: position 122,840 of record LPNX010840858.1, on the reverse strand, counting down.
TATCCACAATCAGATGTAATGGATTTTTCTAAACCCATATCCGTGTATGGAACAGGTGTTCTTGTTCCTCCTCATCGATGATAGTCGAGGATGTCGGAGTGGTCAAAGTCGAAGCCAAGAGGGTTGATGCATCTGGATCACATTCTACCAGGGTTTTGTAGGACAAGTTGGATGTTGACAATTTAAAAAAAAAATTCATTCGAGCTTTGCATTTTGACGTATCCTGCCATGTTGAATTGTGATAATCACACCATTTCCTGGTAAGATCTTTTTTTATATGATCCTTCTTATATTTTTGAAATTTCTTCTTGTGATGATCGGGTTTTGGCGAAGTCTGCTGAGAATGGCACTTAAACTTGTTGGAGTTGGCTGGTGACTTCTTGTCGGATGTTCGACCTGTTGCCTTGTTTGTGAAACATGCATTTTATTTTTGTTTAGCTTCAATCTTGCTGGCATAATGAAATGTATTTGAAAGCATGCTCGAAGTCAAAAAATCCATATCTTGCTGAATGTACAAGGCTAATCCACTGATGTATTTCAAGACAAGAAATTTCTCTTCTTCTTGGATGCCAAGTCTATCCATGAGTCAATAGAACTCATTGGTGTAACTTTGTACAGAATGGCCTTTAAATTGCCTTAGCTGCTGCCACTTCTTATACTATTGTTCAATATATTTGGGTGGGTAAAAATCATTTTAGATATATTCAACAGATTTTACCCATGTGTCTATTCAGTTGCCTTCTTTTTCCATCTTTGTCGATAAATTTTCCCACCAACAGTGTACGTAGGTTGACATCTTCAAGGATGAAATAGTGATCTTTTCCACTTTGGAGAGTTGATTCACGAAGTAGTATGATTCTAGTTGTTATACCCAATTATCGAAGGATTCCGCATCAATCTTTCCTTCAAGATTTTGTATGTAAAGATTCATTTGCACTTTGAAGGGGTTGATTTTATCGGAGTGAGGTTGCATCGATGATTCCCCAGAGTTTGAAGTGACTAGCATGACAATATCACTGAACTGGGTGAATATTTAGATACGTTGGTGAGCGAGTGATTTTTCTATAATTTTTTTATCTCATCAGTTCCATGTCTATTGTCTACTTCTTCGACCATATTTTCTGAAATTGAAGGAAATGTCTTCTTGTATTGCTTAGTTTGCGAGCGTGTTTGAACATGCATAAGTTAAATAACTTCGATGGAATTGTTGATGTAACTTAAGCTCTACACAAGATCAAGATCTTATACCAATGATCTAGGTCATGCCCAAGTGCATTCTAGGGACAACATTTGACTAAATCAGTCAAGCACTGTTATCGAGGAAGCATAGAAAAAGAACAAGTAAAGAAGGAAATACATGATATCGACATAAAGTATGCGCACAGACAATATGCAAGAATTCAAAGCAATTTCTATATTACTTCTTATCCATGAAGGTTGGTTGATTGGTACAATAATGTACATGTTTATATAGGATGTTGATACACTTGGGTGACTATGGAAGTCCAACCTTCACAAACGACTAAAAGACAGAGACATTTTGTCGATGTATGTCAAGCATGAAACCTATCGAGGTTGGTTGTGCCGAGGTTCAAACTTGTCGAAGCCAATATTGAACCTGTCAAAGAAGTCGAAGTAGTAGAAGTAGTCGAAGTTCTAGACTTTGTCAAAGTTCAAAAACATGCCAACTGCTCGTTGGATCAAAAAAATTAAATTTTATATCCAATTTAACATAGTTTGGTCAATGTTTTTACTATTTTAACTAATGTTTGTTGTTTTTTTTACTTTCTTTTGTAGCTAATGATATAAATTGGATTAAATTATCCCATCATATAGCATATGATCTAGTTTTCCTTGCATTCTACATCGATTACTTATCCCTTTGTGAACCTTAGGATATCCTTTGTTATCCATGGGCTGTAATCTGCAGCCCTCTTTTTCTTCAACATCATTGTTCTTCCATGGATTAGAGCTTTCCAAACATGGATAACCCTAGTTAGAACACTTTTTGTCAATAATGGTGCCCATGCCACTTATTTCTAGGTGTCCGGAGACTTTATAGCTTTTTGTAATGAGCTTCATACTCTCTATATTACTGACTACCTTTTGTCACAAGGCTCTTGTCCTATGGAGTTATCTTCAAGCCCTAGTCTGACTCCTTAAAAATGAATATATAGTCGAGTTACTTTTTCTTTTAGACTCGTTAAAGGAAATGAAGGACCATCCATATTGGTATAAGTTTAACCCTTTTTCAAACCATATGGATTACTTACGAAAAATGAATACTCTAGTTCAGTGTGACTAGCAGAGTATCTTCAGCTATAGATTTATCTCTTTTTCAGGCTTGGAGGACTAAATTTACGGAAAAAGGAACCCTTTTGTGCTCACTTTTTTTTGTGCTCTGGATTAAACCATGAAAAGGTTTTCGAGCATTATTGATGTCATTGTCACGATCGTTAAAAGTCAGTACAACACATTGAGTTTACTGTTGTTTGTCCCATTATCATAACTAAATGGAACAATCTGAATGATATTGCCTTCCTTCACACTCGTTAAACTAATTCTACATGCTTGCTTTTGAAGGAGCATTGGTTCGGTAATAGTTTACCCCTTTTTCAGACCTCACCAACTAAGTACGAAACAAGTACACCTTAATTTTTCGAAAGCTAAGAGATTTCTCCTTTGGATTGTTTTATACTTTTTCAGAATCAGGAGACTAACTTTACAAAAAATCACCCCCCTGGAGTCTTCTTTGGAGTTTTCAGACTCTCAAAACTATGAAAGAACTAGAGAAAATAAACCATTTCGAGCTCATAAATTCCACGAATCAGTGTTATATCAAGCAATATTCTCTCTTTTCTTCAAGCTTGTTCAAAAATGAAGAAAGACTCGAGTTTAATTTCTTGGACTCGTTAAAACTTAATAAGGAAGGAAGGAAACACATTCTTTTATATATGGTCTGGCAGCAAGTCTCTTGAACAAATCACTAATCTGAGTCTCTCGTTACTCATGTTTTAGTTTTTCACTTGTCAGTTCAACTCAGTCTTTCGAGCCATTACTCCTCCACTGTTTACTTTTCCTAAGTACATGGGAATCTGTCGATGTCTTCTACATTGCATATAAGTCTAGTTCTTGAATTTTAAATCTGCCTTGGGCAATCTTTGTGTCATCCTCATTATTCAAGGATCCCTATCCTCTGTTTACCTTGATACCTATCATTGCCATCTCTAAGATTATTCTATGTACATATTCCCTTATCCAGATTACATGTTACTCTGATGACATGTTGAAGGATTCATTACCTTCCTTTTCATATCTGGCATCCAATCTACACCTGCTACGAGAAGAAGAGCTAGAGTTTCAAGTTAGTACCTCAAGATCCACTTCACATCTTGGTGGAATCCTCTTCATTTGTTTTCAGTATAAATTCTTAACTGATATTCCAACGGTATCCTTCCATGTTTGACTTCAATCAATATATTCACATGGGAGGATTTGTATTGGTTTCTATGGATTTGGATGAAGACCTTAGGTTACAGCTTCTATAGCCTAAGTTGCATAAGATTGTACCATGCTTATGGACATTGTTTCATCAATTGAAGACCTATCATTGTAATTATGTATCTATGATCCACTTTTGTAAATCATGCATGGCCCTATATCCTGTATCATATGATGTATCTTGTAAAGGAGATAGTGTTACTCATTATTGAACATGGCATCCTCGGTGATTATTTTTTTTAAATGACCTCGGTTTGTATGTTTTAGGTACTTCTATGCAACCTTGACCTTGAGTCCTCTAAACAAATATTGTAATGTATTTCAGCCATCCTTACCCTCTAACCTCATACATTAGGGGGCATTTGTTATACAATGAAATGGAACTTCTCCGTCCAAGTAATGATATCAAATATGTCGTTACACAAAAAGACACTGAGGATTGAAGTAGCCATAACTCTATTGATGAATGGGATCTTTGATACATATTATTCACTTCAGCATAAACCATTTTTTCTCCTACGTTCATCATGTATTCATGACTTTTCCTTTAGAAACATGTGCTCTATTCGCGGGTCTACCCTGTACAACTCATGTATTATCAAAATTCGTGAGTTTCCTAAAGGAAACTCGTGATCCACTCACGAGATTCTCTATATGAACCCGCGAATGCCATTAAAAATAGTTTAAAAAAATAAAAATATGATTAACTAGGGGCGTATGGGCTTGTTTTGGAAACCTCCCCAACTTCCCCAACCATCCTAAGCCTTGAATTCCTTCCTCATCAACAACTATAAAGAGAGGGGAAGGGTATGAGGAAGGGGGGACAACTTTGAGGAGAAAAGTTAGGCTAGAGGATTCCAAAGAGAGGAGGAGCAAGAGGACTTAGGTATTAGTTTGCAGAGGAGCTTGGTTAGACAGGAGGCTTTGTAATGTTTCCAGATCTTTGATAATAAAGATTGTTTTACTTCCATCAATGTCTTGATATTTACTTCTAATGTTATGAGTAATGATCTAGGTTGTAATTTGTTTTGAATACAATCATTATATGTTCATTTCTCATTTTGTATAATAGTAGGAGATACTTTGAAGAAAAGAAATATTTGTTTTAGGTACTTGAATATTGGAATCAAGGAGCATTGGAGAAGAATGATAAAGCTAGGATCAACCGTCATAAACAAGGTACATATTCCCTTTCTCTTAATCTATAATCTATGCTTGTAAACCCTAGTTGTATTCAAGTAGAACACAGTAAATTGGTGGCCTCTAAACCCCACATCCATAAGGTAGATAATCCATAACAACATAATTATGAATAAAATAATGAACTGATCGATCCCATTGATCCAGTTGAGCTAGTTGATGCACCCACATATATTGCAGTAAGCCAGAAAAGACCTAGATAGGCACAACAAACATTACAAGATGTAGAGGGGCACAAAGCTCCAAATGGAGTATGTTAGAAAAGTAATCCACCACTTAGTACATTATTCTAAATCCTTACTCAATTCTATTTACATTTTTGCATTAATACACTATGGTTTGGACTTAGGTAGCTTAAATGGGAAAAATAACCAGTTAAAATGGAGATTTCACACCTACATGAGCACTCCAGCTCAGTCAAACTCCACATGTGCACCCTACTGCCAATTCATCGTTGTTGTTCTCCCATTCATTGAATTTGGTCATTGTGGTTGACTAGGAGTGTTAGGGGTGGATTTAGCCCATTTTTGGTCTGTTTTGAGCATTTAATGCCCACCTAGAGCATCTCACTCACCTTATTTTTCACACCCACGCATGCCAAGGAGTCATGATTGCTCCAAGTCACTTCATCCATGTCCACATCTCCATTTGTGATCATTTGGGCTGAGTTGGAGCGAGTTTGGCCCATCTAGGGGGGATTGAGGCCAATTTGTCCAATTTCACATGTACAGTCATTTTGGGTTTCCTAAGCCTCAAAAAACACTTCATATGTAATATAAACCTGTTACTAACATATTCACATGTTATAAAGTCAAATAATATCAAGTTTCAGTTCACATTGGTTATGTAAAATTGTTCTCCTTTCATGGTTTTTTGTTGGTTTTGCATTCAATTCGATTTGTGAGTTTATATAAGGCTCCTAGATATTTATTTAGATAAAAATTATCACATGGTATCAGATCTAAGTGGAGTTAGGTGATTTGCAGATCAATCTTGAGTGTTTGAGCTGCATTGTTTTAGAGAATTTTCAGATAAAATTGAGTGTTTTTTGCAGGACTTTCTGCAATTTTCTAACCATTAGCGCAGGAAGAAATGGAATCATCCCACATATTTCTTACCCCATTCAATTCATTCAATTGGAAGGGAGAAATGGTTATTAAATTGAGATCCAAGGGTCTCTACAGAGTTACCATGGGAACAGAAGTGGAGCCAAACTCTGTTGTAGAGAAATCCAAGTACTTCAATAGACTTGATGAAGCCTATGGATTGTTATGCCTGAGTATTTAAAGAGAGATATTATTTCATATAAATAGTTTGACAACCCCAAATTAAGTCTGGGTTAAACTAGAATCACTCTTTGGGAAAATTGATGAATTGAGAGGACATCAACTTGAAAATGAGCTCATAAGCTTGATCCCAATGCATTTTGAAACTATCCAGGAGTTCTTCACGAATTTCAAGTATCTAGTGCTTCAACTAAAGCAATGTGGAATTGAGAATAAATAAGATCAATTGATACTATCCATCCTTTTTAGGTTAGGCCCATAATTTTTAGTGGTTGTAAGCACCTTTCATTTCGGCAAATTGACTCTTTGAAACTCACAAATGCCAACACTAGCCAGCTTCATGGAATCCCTCACCCAGGAGCAAGACAAACTAGTTCAAATGGGAACCATCAAAGCTAAATATAAATATTTGGCTATGGGTGTTTCGAATTCCTCTAAGGGAAAGCAGAAGGCAAAGGATTTGAAGCATCCAGAGAAGAGGAATTCTGAAAAACCCAAATCCAGTGATGGGGGTTTGAATCCTCCTAAGGAGAAAGATAAGAAAGGGAAAGAGAAAACCAAATGCACATATTTCCATAAGGCACATAATCCAAAGATATCATGCATGAATAAATCCATTGATTAGATGACGCAACTGCTAGAGAAAAACAACATCCCTATCCTAGATGGCGCAAGAAAGAAATATGGCACCTCTAGTTTAGACAACAAGGAGAAATGTCATTCCTTGGTAGCAGGTACTTCTAATTCCTCAAAATTAATTATTGATTTAGGGACATCTAGACACATGGTTTCCACCGGAGATATCTTCTCCTCCATGCATTCAAATACTAGCCCAACAGTTCGAACGGGATATGACTCTGAAATCCAGACCAATGGAATTGGTATGATTGATTTGGAGCATGGTTATTTCATTGATGTGCTCTATGTACCATATTTGGTAGAAAATTTTTTGTTAGTCTATCAAATGACTCCCATAGGAGAAACTAAGAGAGTCACATTCACTAGTGACTTGGTAGATATTGCAGAAATCTCATCCAACCAAGTTGCGGCAATTGGGTATGCAGACCACCAAGCGAGGATGTACAAGTTCTCAAAATTTCTCCCTAGTTCCAATGAACAAGTGATCCTCTCTCATACCAATGAGATCTCCAATATATGGCATGAAATATTTGGACATGTGAACTAAAGGTATCTCCAAGCACTGCACAAGGATGAGATGGTGGAAGGAATTCCTCAAATCAAATCATCAAATGGATCTTGCATTGGTTGTGTAGTTGGGAAGCATCCAGATCGCAGCTATGAGAAGGGGAAGGAAAGTAGAGACTCACAACCTATTGTATTGGTAAAATAATACCTGATTGTTCCTCTACCCACTCCCTCCTATGGTGGATCAAGGTATGTACTCACCTTCATTGCTGACTACTCAAGATTTTGTTGGGTATACTTCCTAAAATTAAAACTGAAGTTTATGAGCAATTAAAGATTTGGAAGGCCTTAGTAGAGAATCAAAGTGGGAATAGGATAAATATCCTTAGGGATGATAAAGGGAAGGAGTATGTCAAAAAAAATCTGCAGCAACTTTGTGAGTAATGTGGCATTCAAATGCAACATTCAATTCCCTACACACCACAACAAAATGGTGTGGCAGAGAGGAGAAATAGATCTCTCAAGGAGATTGACACATGCATGATTGAGGCAAGGGATATAAGTCCCAAGCTATGGGCTGAGGATATTAATTTTTCTGCACATATACAAAACAGGTAATTCCACAAATTATTCAAAGAAAAAAATCCCTACGAGGCATGGTTTGTCCATAAACCAAATGTCTCAAATTTTTAGAATTTTTGGATCAAGAGCATGGGCTTGAATTCCTTCAGAAAAGAGGAAGGCTTTGCAGAAACAGAGCAAGTTATGAATCATGGTTTTATATGGTGATGATACAAATGGTTATAAACTATTCAAAACTTCTGCACTCAAAACTTTCATTGAGAGGAGTGTGCAATTCGAAGAGGAACCAATACCATATTTTGAGCTTGCACCAGGGGAATGCTCTTCTCCCCAGTGACTTGATGAAGTAAGTGATGATTCATGCTCTGTATTTTCTGATGATTCTGATAATGATATGGATGTAGATTCCATTTCTTTAGATGAGTGACCATCAAGTCCCAAGTGGGATGAAACAATCATACAAACTGCAGGGGAATTGGCAGGCAATCCCCAAGAGCCTAGGAAGACTAGATCTCAATCTAACAATGCTTCCTATGCAAGTGAAATTGCTCTTGTTGAGAAATGTTATATAATGATTGGATCTGATCCATAGTCATATCAGAAACCTTTTCATGACCCAATATTGAAATTATCAATGGAAGAAGAATTCCATTCTCCCCAAGAGAATTAAACATGGGAGTTGGTTCCCCTTCCTCCTAAGAGGAAGCTTGTTCAATGCAAGTGGATCTTTCAAACCAATCTTGCTGCTGATGGTTAATATGTGAAGTACAAGGCCATATTAGTTTCTAAGGTCTACTCTCAATTCCATGGTATGGACTACACTAAAACCTTTGCACCGGTTGTAAATATGGATTCAATAAGACTAGTTCTAGCAATTGCAGTTAGTAAGGGTTGGCAAGTGCACCATATGGAAGTCAAGAGTGCATTCTTACATGGTGAGCTATAGGAGGAGATATACATGCAGCAATTTGAAGTTTTCCAATAGTATCCTTCACTTGTTTTTAGGTTGAATAAATCACTATATGGACTCAGGCAAGCCCCCAGGGCTTGGTATGCAAAAATGGATGCTTTCTTGCTCTCAATTGGTTTCATTTGATGCAAATCCAATCCAAATGTATATTTTCAGAAACATGATGGTGTTTTGCATGTTATTGTAGTGTATGTAGATGACCTCTTAATTACATGGAGCTGCAACAATCAAATTGGATCAATAAAGGAATCCCTAGATAGTGAATTTGCAATGATATATCTAGGATTGCTAATATAGTTTTTGGGATTGGAAATTGAGAAATATGAAAGAGGCATCATGTTGAGTCAACCAAATTATGCTTTAGACCTAATAAATAAGTTTAATATGGCTGATTGTAAGGAATCCAAGTTACCTTTTCTTTGTAGCATGTTATTGCATGTTATTGCAGTGTATGTATATTACCTCTTAATTACATGGAGCTGCAACAATCATATTGGATCAATCAAGGCATCTCTACATAGTGAATTTGCAATGACAGATCTAGGATTGCTAAGATAATTTTTGGGATTAGAAATTGAGAAATATGAATGAGGAATCATGATGAGTCAACCAAATTATTCTTTAGACCTAATAAATAAGTTTAATATGTCTGATTGTAAGGCATCTAAGTTCACTTTTCTTTCTAGCATTAAACTAGATGAATTTGGCAATTCTCCTTTGGTAGAGTGTACGCTGTACAGAAATCTAGTTGGTAGTTTGTTGTACCTTACACATAAAAGACCTGATTTTTCTTATCCTATAAGTGTTGTAACAAGTTACATGCACCATCCACATGATCTCCATTGGAAGGAAGCCAAAAATATAATCCAATATGTCTAAGGAACAAAGAGTTTTGGGGTGCACTGTGCAGCTGGTTCTTCACTTCTACTAGCTGGATTTTCTTATTTGGATTGGGCTAGAGATCCCACTGAAATAAAATCAACTTCAGGTTTTGTTTTCATGCTTGATGAAGGTCCTATTTTATGGTATAGTAAGAAACAACATACTATTTCTCTTTCTTCAGCAGAGGCTGAGTACAAGGCAGCAATGAATGCAGCCACACAGTGTGTTTGGTTGCAAGGAATTCTTCGGGAGTTTGGTGCTGCTATTGATTCTCCTACCAACATTTGGGTGGAAAATAAAACTTACATCAAGATATATACCAATCCAGTTCATAGGAAGGGAACAAATAACATAGAGATCCATATGCACTATATCCGGGGCTTTGTGCATGACATAGTGATTTCCTTGCAGTATTGCCATCCACCGAGCAAACTGTCAACATATTCACCAAGAGTTTCACTGAGAAGAACTTCACTCACTTGATATATTTTCTTGGAGTGAGTAATGGATGGTGATTGATGCTATTTTTTATAGGTTTCATCCCCATTTCCATTCTAGAGGGAAGGTTTTGTCCCATGTGGTTTTCCTTCTTTTCCTCACTTCACATGGACAAATAAAATTTCAGTTATGTATTAAGGTGACTTGAGCCTTTGTTTCCAAGGCCCCCCACTTTATTTCATGAGTTGTACTAATTTTTGGTTAAGAATGGGTGTTAGAAAAGTAATCCACCACTTAGTACCTTAGTCTAAGTCCTTAGTCAATTTTATTTGCATTTGGGCATTAATACACTATGGTTTGGACTTAGGTAGCTTAATTGGGAAAAATAACCAGTTAAAATGGAGCTTTCACACCTAAATGAGCACTCCAACTTAGTAAGACTCCACATGTGCAGCCTCATTCATTGTTGGTGTTCTCCCATTCATTGAATGTGGTCATTTTGGGTGGCTAGGAGAGCTAGGGGTGGATAGCCCATTTTTCGACTGTTTTGAGATTTTAATGCCCACCTAGAGCCTCTCAGTCACATTATTTTGCACACCCATGCATGAAAATGAGCCATTATTTCTATAATTCACTTCATCCACGTCGACACCTCCATTCGTGACCATTTGGGCTGAGTTGGAGCGAGTTTGGCTCGCCTAGGAGGGATTGAGGCCAATTTGGCCAATTTCACATGTACATTCATTTGGGGATTCCTAAGCTGCATGAACCACTTTAGATGTAATATAAACCTATTACTAAAATATTCACCTGTTAGAAAATCAAATAATATCTAGTTTCAGTTAACACTGGTTATGTAAAATTGTTCTCCTTTCATGGTTTTTGCTGGTTTTGCATGCAATTTGATTTGTGATTTTCTATAAGGCTCATAGATCTTGCTGTAGATAAAAATTATCATAGTAAAAAATACCATATTTCATTCTTCATGATGGACTGGACCTCCTTCTTCATGGCATCCTTCCAAACTTGGTGTCTGGATGCTTCTCCGTACGTGGTAGGTTCTGAGTCAATGATGCGACTCATTAATCCTACATAAATTGAGAACATATGAGGTATTTCATGTTTATAGTGGTATTCATAAGAATTTTTATCTACAACAAGATCTAGGATCCTTATATAAAATCACAAATCAAATTGCATGCAAAACCAACAAAAACCATGAAAGGAGAACAATTTTACATAACCAATGTCAACTGAAACTAGATATTATTTGATTTTCTAACAAGTGAATATTTTAGTAACGGGTTTATATTACATATGAAGTGGTTCATGAGGCTTAGGAATCCCCAAATGACTGTACATGTGAAATTGGCCAAATTGATCTCAATCCCCCCTAGGCGAGCCAAACTCGCTCCAACTCAGCCCAAATGGCCATGAATGGAGGTGAGGACTTGGATGAAGTGAATTATATAAATAATGACTCATTCACATGCATGGTTTTGCAAAATAAGGTGAGTGAGAGGCTCTAGATGAAAATTAAATGCTCAAAACAATCGAAAAATGGGCTAAATCCACCCCTAGCTCTCCTAGCCACCCAAAATGACCACATTCAATGAATGGGAGCACACCAGAAATGAATGAGGTTGCACATATGGAGTTTTACTGAGTTGGAGTGCTCATTTAGGTGTGAAAGCTCCATTTTAACTGGTTATTTTTCCCAATTAAGCTACCTAAGTCCAAACCATAGTGTATTAATTCCCAAATGCAAATAAAATTGAATAAGGACTTAGACTAAGGTACTAAGTGGTGGATTACTTTACTAACACCTCCTCTTAACCAAAACTCAGTACAAATCATGAAATAAAGTGGGGGGCCTTGGTAACAAAGGCTCAAGTCACCTCAATACATAACGAGACTCAAGGGGAAGTCAGTAGTGACATCCAAATGTATTTTCAATATTAAACACATATCAGATGGTAGCATGGAAAAACACAAGGCCATATTTGTGTCTAGAGGATTCTCTCCGAAAGAGGGAATTGACTATGATGAATTTTTTTTCCTATGGCTTGATATACTTCCATTAGAACCATCATTTTTATTGCTTCATCTATGGGACAGAAGATGCATCATATGGATGTAAAGACCTACTTCCTCAATGTCATTATTGAGGAAGAAGTTTACTTTGAACAACCATAAGGGTTTATTTTCCATGAGAAAGATTCTCAGGTATGTAAACTGAGAAAATCACGTTAGCATTCTAAATCCTTGATGGTGGCAATAATTCTATAAACTAGCTAAGGATCTAAGCACAATATTAACCTCATAAAGAATTGCAGAGAATTAGCATAACGAGAGAAGAAGAATGACAAACACACATAAGGAATGATCAATGAATCATAATTGATTCATGAATTATTGATATTATTACATAGCTAATACATCCTTATAAAAGAAAAATAGAATTACTAAAGTTGTGAGCACCCATCAGTAGGTACTCCTTCACAGTTTAAGCATCCATCAGTAGATGCCCTTTGGTCCATGTACACATTAGAATGTGTCTTAGAATGATATTCTATAGTTTCATTGTACTCTTCTTAATTCTCATGATTTTTTTCCTCATGTTTTTCAAAGTCACTTGGGAGTGAATTTTGATCCTCTTGATATAATACTTTTTAAACTTCACCACCCACAGAACTTGGTGGCTCCTTGGTCTCCTCCATACTTGTGGATTGCTGATTTTTATTTAATGAGTTAAAAATTTCCTTATTTTTACTAAATAAATACAACCAATCATCAAATTATTCAAAATATTGGTCTTATGTGTCTCTCCATGATGGGAACTAATACTACCACGTCCTGCCAGCTTACCCCTAAGTTGGCTAGCCACCAATTCGAACCCTTACATAACCTACTTGGTCATATCATCAAAATATGACTTCATGAGTTTATTAAATTCATCCTTATAATACATAACTTCAATAGGTTCCAATACCATGCTTTGATACCATTGTAATGTCCATTTTTAGAGCTTTGGAGAAAATTACAATTTGGGCATTTTTCAATCTTTCTTAGTCAAAATGGTAGGCGGTTCCAATTGACTACAAATGGCATCTAATTTTAATTTTAAGGGTATGGTGAGTCTTAAAACATCCCAAAATGGTACATGGACACTTTTTATCATACTTTATGCCTTTTCATATTGGTTTGGGGCTAAGGAGAAACAATGCAATTTTACTAGGAAATTATGTTCAAATTCCCTGAAGGGTGAAGCCCAAACTAGCTCTCCAACTCAAGTATGACCCTACCAAATTTTATAGCAGAGTATGGGAAATATTATAAGAAATAAATTTCTTTCCTTAACCATGCTTATGAATTTCTTCAAATATATTATCATTTACAACATTTGTAGGGTAACTTTCATGAAAATTGCATAACTAGCTCAATTTTGACATATGAAAGGTAGAGTTAAAGGTTCAGATAATGATGTGACACATAGAGCCCATATAAATAATAATAAAAAATTCCCAAAAAATATTAAAAACCATGGAAATCTCTTCATACAAGTCTTGTATACAACTCATTTAGTATGAGAGTCAAATACATGAAAACTAGTGAATTAGTAGCATGGAATTGCAAGAGTTTCACGTATGGATTTATTGGATTTCGACCCATAGAGCATAGGGAAATGAAATTAAAGAGTAACAAATCTTATATTTCTATCACAAAATCATAAAACTCGTATAATATCCCTCATACAAATATGATATAAAACTACTTGAGGATTGAATCCAAAATCCATGAAAACTAGTGATACTATGGCATGAGAATGCAAGCTTTTCACACCTGCGTTTCTTGGATTTTGAGCTGAATAGAATATGGGAATGAAAGTAACGAGAATTAAATAATATATTTCTTCCCAAAAATCATAAGAATCATATAAATTTCCTCATACAAATATCATATAAATCTACTTCAATATTGAAGCCAAATCCATGAAAACTAGTTATTCAAGAGCATGGGAATGTGAGCCTCTAACATACATATTCTTGATCTTTCAACTTACAGAGAATATGGAAAATATATTACAGAGCCATAAGTCATATTTCACATCTTTGGCACCAAATATACTCAGCAAAGTGCAATCACCACTCCAACAAGTGTGGCCTCAACATGAGGGTGTGGGGGAAAGGAGAAGAAGCAATGAAGAAGAATGAATGAGAGAATAGGGGAATAGATGGGAATTAAAATTTATTGTCCTTCAACCTTAAAATAAAAATACTTAATTAATATCCTATTATAAGTTTGAATGGTCTCTCCATAACCAACTTGGAGAGGAATCCGACTCCCTCAAAATTGGTTCACAAGCAGGGACAGTAAATACTCACTATGCAATGGACAAGCAAAGCTCTCCAAAATTACAAACACCAATTAAAAAATTATCAAAATATATTCTCATTACTCATTAAATCCTTTTATTAACTTCAGGATTCCTTCTAAGGTCTAATTTCCCTCCATGGGATTCCTCCAACTCATATTAATGGTTTAGTAACTCTCATGACACCTTCCTCTTCATGCTCCAATTATTTCCCCAATTAGAATGGCTTATTCTAAATCCAAAAATATACCTTTTTGGTGGCTATTTTTATCTCTATCATGTTATATGTTTCATATGTATCCAATAAGGTATGATTTTTCATACTTGTCATAGAATCTTTCATCATTTGTTGTCATAGAGTGCATGGAATCTCTTTCCAAGTGGCACACCTTGTCTTCTAGTCTCTTCCTCTTCCATGAGAGTTACCTTCCTTTACATATTTGAATTAATTGTCTCATTATATCATATTTGACACCAATCACCCTCCAACAATGTTACATTACCCATGTGTTCAAATTTGGATGAATAACATGCCAAGTGTGTGGGGAATCTAGTCATCCAAAGACTCCACAAGCTTCCAAGTGTCTTGATGGACCCATGCCACCTTATTTTATTAACATTTATCATTTATGTGATCCATTTAAATGTGAATATGGTAAAATAAAGTGCTTTTGGGTACCAGAGCCCCTTATTACAAAATTTATCTCTCCATCTCAACCTAGGGAACTAGTAGGTTGGTGGAACATTATTTGCATGTAGTATTATTTGGAAATTATTTAATTGGGGACATGACATGTTGATGTATTTGTAACTTAGGAATGTATTCACTTGTATATTTTATATATTGTATTTCATTATTCCTTGATGTTCCTATCGGGAGAATAATTAATCTAATAAAGTCATGTAAACTCATAGAGGTTAACCCTCCTTGTTAATCGAGGGGAAAAGTTCCCACAGTTGTGGGGCACTAGGGCTATTAGACTCTCTTAGAGAATTCGGCCCTGGTAAGTAATTGTCAAGTTGGAAACTAGTATAAATAGAGAGTGAGCCTCTCTATTTGATACACACACTCACCCAGCTATAATGCATAGGTGAGAGAGGAGAAGCTCGATCAAGTGAGAGAGAGAACAACTGTTGGAGATCATCTTTTTTTCTTTGGGTTTTACTGCTGCCATTGGTGCTCATTATATCTCTGAGGAAGTTTCATGGTTTTCTCCTTTATGGTTTCCTAGAGGAAAATCTATGTGTCTATTGTCTCTTGTGATTGATTGGTGTGCATGTTATTCTCTCAAATAAGATCCTAAGATCATAATGCTTAAATGATAAAAATATAACATGGTATTAGAGCTAACCTGAGAAGAAGACACTATGCAGCTACATAAGCTAGGGATTATTACTTTTTGAGTCTCTCTCCACAATCCATCATCAGAAGGAGGATAGGATGACTCTCCATTGAAGGGTGCATATTTCTATCGAAGCAGAATCCGATTCTGAGATTTTTTAGTTTTTGACCTACCACTACATCGGGAAATTAGGGATTTTCACAGAAGTGGAATTTTTGAGTGAGCCCAACACAGGTTTAATCTCCTCCTCAATATCAAAGTTTAGAGAACAAGATCAAAGTTTTTGGTAGAGTAGAACTCTAGAAAATTCAAACCCTAATTTTCCCCAGAGCCAGAAAACCAGCACTACAAAAGATCAGCTCGAGATCCAATTTTCAGCTTCTCAAACTGGTAATATCTAAATATTTTTTATTTCCATTTGAGGTTCTCAATTAATATGTCTCATCACACAAATACTGATGAAAATCTTGAGGGAACTAATAACTTCCTAGCATGGAAGTATATGATCTCACTAGTTCTTGAAGAAAATTAATTGGACTCCTACATCAGTGAAGAGGTTCCAATTCCAAAGGGAGATGAGGCTAATCCTTACACAAGAAGAAATTGATCAAGGCCAAGAGGATTATTTCTGATTCAATCAAGGATCACCTCATACCATAGGTGTCCTCCCTAAAGACACCTGAAGAGATGTTTGATGCCCTAACCAAGATATTTGAAGGAAAGAACGTAAATCAGAAGATGAATTTGAGAAATCAATTGAAGAATGTGAAGATCCAGAATGTGGATACCATACATTCATACTTTACAAAGGGTTTCCCATATTAAAGAAAAACTTGAAGCAGTAGATGAAGAAGTAGAGAATGCAGAAATTGTGATGACCACCTTGAATGGTCTCCCTAGATCATGGGACTCTTCCATTCAAGCTGGGATTTGTGCTAGAAGAAATATAGTCACCTTCAATAGACTATGGGAGGAATGCTCACAAGAAGAAGTTTGTATAGTAGCTCTAGAAGAAAATATGGGAAGTGAAGATCAAGCTCTCATAGTACACTCCAAGAAAAGTAGAAGGGACTATCATCATCCCAAAGGTAAGAATTCTCACCAGAAAGATAAACCTAGAAGATCTAACAGAGATCTATCTAAACTCAGATGTTTTACTTGTGATGAGAGAGGACACTTTTCCAGAGATTTTCCTAGAAATAAGAGTAACTCTCATAAGAAGAAGGACAAAATAAAACATCATGCTCACACTGTAGAGGATGATGATCCTCCTAGGAAGAGAGTCAAACAATAAAGTGAAGATTCATCAAGAGATGAAGAGTATGTTTTGATTTCTGCCCTCACGGGAACTGTCACACATGGAAGCAATGATTGGCTTATAGACATCGGGGCTTCAAAACACATGATAGGATTCAAGGAATATTTTGTGAAACTATTCTAACATGAATCACCCCACAAATTAAAACTTGGGGATGACTGCTCGTATGCAATAAAAGGTAGTGGTGAATCCTCCTATAATATAGACTCTAGAAAGTCTATGAAGATGAAGGATGTCTTGTTTATACCAGGACTAAAGAATAATCTCCTCTCCATATCTGCATTGGATGCAAAAGGCACAAGCGTTGCATTTGTAGATGTCAAAGTCCTTATGTGGCCAAAGGGAAAGATTATAGATGATGCATTAGTGATTGGATAACAAGAGGGAGGCTTATACAAGCTAAAGGGCCAACTAGAACAAGCCTTGGTCCATGACTCAGTAGAGCTAAATCAACTTTGGCATAAAAGGAGTGGCACATGTGCACTATAGGGAACTACCACTTGCAAGCAAAACTATTGAAGGTATTGTTAACCCAAAAATCCCCACATAGCTCTCCATGGCCTACACCACCCAAGGACACCATCTCACAACACTCATTTCACTCCATAAGACCTTCCATTTGACCCCCACACCTACAAAAGATCCCAAGGATGAATAAAAGGGCCAAAAACCCCCAAAAAGAGCCCAAAATAGACCCCTAGGAGCTAAAGCCCTCAAAAAGGGGCTAAAACCCTGAAAGGGGCTAAAGTTAGGGTAGAAGGGGATAAATGCCCAAGAAAGGGGCTAAAGGCCCAAAAAAGGGGCTAAATCCTTGACCAAGGGCTTAAAACCCTAAAACCCCTTGGAAAAACTATATAAGGAGGGTGGGGGGTCACTCTCAAAACACTCCTCATTTGCATATTGTTATGCTGCCCATGGATGCTTTGAGACCTCTTGCTCTCAAACCACCTACCCTCCCTCTCCTCCATTTCCATTTCTCCAAGCCATTGCTTCCAAACCAAGAGAGAGGTGCTCCCATGAGCTAGGGCATGGTGGCCCATTTCCAACTAAGTGAGGTATAACTTCTTTTCATGCATGTTTATTTACTTGTTTTGTTTTCTAACCAATATTTCCAGTTGCAAGTTTGTCATTAACATCATTTGCAGGTTGTCTTCATAGTAGTATAGGTTTATTTTGCAGGTTTTGGAGGCGGAACCCTAACTTACTATGTGCATAGGGGTTCAACAATGCTTCATCTCTTTTATTTTATTTTCTGCTCTTAGATATAGTTTGCAATAGCTTCCATTTACTTGTTCTAGTGTAGCTTAGCTTAGTTTCAATTCGCAGCTCTGTTTAAGTCATTTTTACATTATGTTTTTTACTGTTTTCTAAGGGCAGAAACCTACCTTTGTGCCCTATAGGCACAAGGGAGCCATTTATGCCCATGTAGTGAGGAGAAATTCTCACTACAGCTTTGGTGACTCGACTGGGTCGATCCCACAGGATCCCTAGGAAAAAAAATTTAGTTTTTCAAGTTTTTCAGTTTTTGCCCTAGTTTTCGAAAAAGTTCTATTATATCTATTTAAATCTGCTTTATTTCTTGTTTTTTGTCAGTGTCGGAACCTCTTCTAGGTCGAGTAGAGTCAGACTGACCCAGTACCAGTTACTGTCGGCCCAATCTGACCCTGCATCACAAGAAACACCCCTTTCCGGAGCAGGTCGCTCTTATCGGGGGAAAAGGTGAGACAAGGCACACTTAATCCCCAGACAGGTGCACCCAGGGTGCACTTAATCCTTAAACAGGCGTGACTTCAGCCCAAGAGCTCAAGTTGTGACTATTTTGGCATTTTTTGTGACCCCTTCACTCATTTCTGGAAAAATATCACGCCCCCCTCACGGGATTTGGTCAGAAATGTGCGGCCTGTCACATAGAAGTTGTTTTTCAGTTTAATTAGTAGTAATTTCCAGTTTTATAGGACTGTTAGTGTGGCCCAGCCACCTCTATCCACCATTACAGGTCTCTTTTAATTCCAACTTTCAATTTTTGCAAATCAATCAATGAACAATGTGTATCTGTTAATCCAATCACTAAGGCTTAATAAAATCAACTAGTCTAACTAAAAATAACATAAAATTAACCATCTTGCTACCCCCTTCCTCCTCTACCCAGTCATCACCCTACGAGGTATTTTGGGATACGATGAAGGGACAGCTCGTATAGATCTAGGCACTCCATGGCATTTTTCCCAAACCATTAAAACCAGGTGACCTAGAAGGTACAGGGGGTAGAGAAGGAGGGTTTCTCACGGCGCTAAGCGTCCTCCCTACTTGACCAACCTAGCACTTGGGAGGTGACTTGAGGATCTACGGATGGGCTTAGCCCCATTGTGTTGAGATCCCAACACCTTCTCTTGGTTGCAGAATAATACCACTAAGAGGTAGACATTTAGTTAGGCCAACAATTCAGGGTGAATCACTACATTTGCTTACAATTTTTTGTTTATGTTTGCATACAAAACCATGATGTGAGCTCTACCATGAATTCATAAACCATATTGCAAACCAAACACCAAAACAAACAAGCAAACCAACACACCATACCACATAATTAACCCAACTCAGTTCATGACGCTGAGTAAGCCTTAAAATTTACCAAATTTACACTAAGTTCAATCAACTCTGTAGTCTTTGAGGACATAAGTCCCTGATTGCTTCAACTATGGGAAGTACTTGGGCTTTTCCTAGAAACTCATTGTGAGGAATACCACAGAAACCCCAAAGTAGTTGGCTGCTGAGAGGAATTGCCAAGCGAAATGGGCAATGACCCCTTCCGATTGAGTAGAAACACCCATGAAGAACAAGCCAGGCGCTGTCTTCTAGTAGTCTTGGTGGCCGAGAGACCACTTTTAGCCAATAGGAAGCCATTGAAACTGAATTCCAAATTTCATACCCACCAGTTTCATACACACAAGTGAACACAATTGATCCTCCACGATCTTCCTCACGCCTAAGAGGTGAACCACCACCATTTGGAACAATCAATCGACACTGCCATAGCCGTTCTCAGCAATTTCCCACACCATCAGAGGGCCACACAACCTTTGATTCTGATTCATAACCATATCAATCTGAACCAGACCTCCACACCGCACCATCTAGCCCCATGGCTACTGCAAACCCGGATCCATTTTCTGGCCTAACATTAGCAAGTGGCCCATGTCCACATCACAACCCATCACCCAAAACATGGCAAGCGGTCCAAGCACAGTCATGTAGACTGTCATTAGCCAATTTCCACCACCAATAGTGACCAACCAAGCTGTCCCGGTGATAACACATGGGGGCAGTGGCCCCTCCACGCACATTGTCCCACTTGCCACACAGGGGGGCAGTGCACCAACCACCCACATTACCCCTACCACCATACAAGGGGGCAATGCCCCCACTACCCATACCATCCCACCCACAACACTTGGGGGTATTGGCCCATCCGCCATGGTGCCACCACAAGCACTCCCAGCCATGCAGATGCATTATGCACCTGCAAACCCCACTCCCATTACAGCCCCATCCCACATCAACTTGGGGTCAAATCTGCCATTCATGGCTCGTTTGAACTTACCTGACTTGGCCAGATTGATGAATGACCCCATCCATCAACAAGATTTTTGGCCACCCATGCCAACTAAGCTGCCTTCAGACATCCCAAAGTTTGAAGGCAAAGCCGGGGAATGTCCCCAAAATCATATAATGACATTCCATCTATGGTGATCATCCAATAGCATCGTAGACAACTCCATCAGATTGAGGCTATTCCAATGCACCCTTACAGGTGCCGCGGCCACTCACATCATCGATCATATCCATGAGTGGCGGCGGTGTCGTAGCTTGTGTAAGATCCAACTTGATGACATGATCTTCTTGGATTGGTTCCTCAAGACTTTGCTCCCGCCCATCGCAAAGGACGTCACATCTGAACGTCCCCAATCTGAAGAAGAGGACATACTGAAGGCCCAACAATTTGACCTCATCTACGCCCAGTCGGGATACTTGTATACTTCATCCCAGACGCTCCCCGTCCAAGTACCTCTTACCGCGACACACCGAGGGAATCCCACGTAGCGGATGGCATCATAGGGTCAGTCTCTCAACAGCCATCGCCTCAATCGACACCACCTACCATTGCACCACACCCAAGCAACACTACTAATGTTTCTTACCAAAACCAAGCTCTAGACTATGCTAGAATGATGTCTCAGTCCAGAGCAACAACCTCTTATGCACAACTTGTGCCACCGCAGCAGGCTCAGGACATGGCTTGGCCAAAACAACAGTATGTGGGGAAAATTCCCACATTTTTGGCACCACCACCCCCACAAATATACTATGCACCACCAGTGCAACAAGTTCAAGCCCCCACTCCACCCACTTCATTGGGACAAGTGTTTGCACAACAAAACCGTCCCAACTAGCCTACCCCCAACAATCAACAAGGGAAAGCTAGGAACAACCGGTCTCGCAACCAAGGCAATAACCAACCACAGAGAGGCAGTCAGCAACCCAACCCTCCCAATAATGCCACAGCTAACAGGCCAGCCCAGAACCCCCCATGACAAAATCCACCAAGACGCAACGCACCGTTGTGCACAAACCAACCATGTACACTCCGTGATGTCTATGGGCATTACACATTTGAGTTTCCCCTCATGGCTCGTGCTAAGTAGGCCATTCAAAATGAGTCCCAACAGGTCACCAATTCCCCCACTCAATCCCAACCCAACCAAGCACCACAAGGACCTCCTCCCACGGTACTTCAAAACCCACTACCAGTCCAAGGATTGGTGGCAACTGCTCCCCCTCTGCAAGCCAATCCCAACACTTTGGGGGCACCACCCACGGCCGAAACAGGTGTCCACCACCTGATCACCATGACCACTGAAGAGGTCAACTTACAAACTAGGCGAAATCAATATGGTACCACTATCGAACCTGTTGACTCGTCAGCAACATCTACATCTAAGACAACCAACCTACCTCTCCAGTTACCCCCGTTCTCGTGCCCCCCCATATGCAGAATCGCCAATAATGCCACAGCTAGAGCTGTAGTCAGCTATAGCATTGTGGATGATTTGGCCCAAACGCCAACCACCATGTCTGCTCTTGAGGTACTTAAAACATTCCCAATGCAGTGGAAACCCTTACTAGCCACTCTAGGGGTACTAGACCCCTCTGATTCCAAGCTGGTCACCTTTGACACAGAGAACGGAGAGCCGCGCATGCCCTCCACTATCGCCTTCCAAATCTCGGTGTCCGTTCGGAACTTGGTCGTGCACCGATGCATACTGGATGAGTGGGAATCCATGTGTGTCATGTCTACCTTGGTTTGGCAGAAGCTTGGATCACCAATTCTACAACCATCTTCCACGACTCTACGGGATTATGATGGACACCCCACTAAATCCCAAGGAATCCTCCCTCATGTCCCCATCATGTTAGCTGGAAAGACAGTCATGATTGACATTGAGGTCGTCAACGCTCAACTAGATTACAACCTCCTCCTTGGGAGGAGTTACATGTATGCCATGTGAGCAGTCGCGTCAACTGTCTTCCACCTCATGATGTTCCCCCACGAAGGGAAGATTGTGACGGTTGACCAGCTCACCTACCATGATCTGCAAGGGTTAACAGTGCCTACCAACGTTATCCCTACCATCACCACCACTGAGCCACAAGGGGCGACCGCACACGCTAACGTCGTCCCCGTAACCAACACTATGGTTGAAAACACACCAGCTTCCCCACCATTGAATATGGGCCCTGGGTTGTTTACTGATCCCACCATGATGACTCCTTTCCCATTGGTGTCACCACCACCGACACAAAAGCAAACTATGAAATCAAGCACCGCTGCACCCAAACAACAACTACATCCATAGCCCCAACCACAACCACAACAGCGTCTGCAGCCTCAACATCACCCGCAGCAGCGTCCGCAGCCACAACGCCAACAGCAGCCACAACATCACCCGCAGCAACAGCATTACACGTAGCCACAACCACAACCTCACCCCCACATGCAACTAGCTGGGAGTTATGTGGGCTCATCTCTGGTCCATACAATTCCCTTCCTCTTTCCCCCACTGGGTGTCATGAGCAAGCCGGTCATGGCCACCTTAAGCCTACCCAACTTTACATCGGGGATCCTAGTGTGGTATCTAGATCCACCAGTTCAACCACCAATGCCCCAGGTTGTGTTAACTTCGGTGCAACCTATTGCGGTTGAGTTACACCCCCCACCTTATTCACATAGGCCAACCGCCACACCTACACCTGCACCGCCCCAACCCAAAAGGGCTAGGGGAAAGAACCCCAAAGCCACGGCAGAACCATGACAAGTTCTACCTTGTTCCATATACGAACAACAGGGTCATCCAAATCAGGATTGCCCTAAAATACCAGTGATCCATGCGCATCTGGATGCCATGGATATGAATGAAAACATCCCCGTGGTTGAACTCCCAACCGCACCAGTATTAAAGAACAAGGCATTAAGGACAAACCATGCTTGCAACCTTTGCGGCTTGTATGGGAATTATTCCCACCATTGCCAAAACCTACCTGAATTTTGAATGGCTCTTGCTGACCTCCGTCACCATTCCCTTGAGTCTGAGATCACCTTGATCAAAGAATTTCACCCACCACCTCCTTCATCAGACACCATGTCCATTTACATGATGTCTAGTTCCCCCGACTAGCTCATCCCCATCTCCAACAATGATCCATTAGACCTGTCACTTCATTGCTTCAATAATGGCGAGGAGATACTTGAAGCTCTGACCGCCCCAGAATACCCATGGGACAACATGCACCATCGCTCGTTCTTCCTCCCGGAAGAGCTTGTGTCATAGTTCGACCAGTTTTTCATGGAGACCAAAGATTTCATCCATGGGAAGGTTGACTGGTTCAAGAACCCAATCCCAACACCTGATGCCTTCAAAGAAGGGAACATGGTGAAAATTTCGCCAACCATTAAGATCGACATCTCAACCAACTCTGATATTGTTGAAGAAATCATGCTAGGGGCATCTTGCTCCCCGGAAGAGGTTGATGCCTACACCACTCTCTTCCAAGAATTCTGCGACATCTTTGCCTGGTCATACACTGAAATGCCTGGCTTAGATCCATCCATCGTGGAACACCACATCGACACATGGCCTAATGTGGCACCCATCCACCAGAAGCAACGACCCATCCATCCATCCAAAGTGGCTACAGTGAAAGCCAAGATAGAGAAGTTGCACACAACCGGCTTCATTTATCCCATTGCATACACCACTTGGGTTTCTAATCCTGTTCCCATGAATAAAAAATAGGGTACCATTCACGTTTACACAGACTTCCATGATATTAATGGGGCATGTCCCAAAGACAACTTCCCCACCCCGTTCATCGACCAAATCATCGACGCATGCGTCGGAAATGAGGCCTTTTCCTTCATGGATGGTTTTTCTCGATACAACGAAATCCAAATCCAGAAAGAAGACTATTACGAAATGGCATTCACAACCCCATGGGGCACATTCGCCTACCGAGTAATGCCCTTTGGCCTTAAAAATGTTGGATCCACCTTCCAGCGCGCCATGACATATTGTTTCCACGACTTAGTCCACATCATCTTGGTCTACTTGGATGATCTCACCGCTCAATCACGAAAACATGCACAACATATAGATGACTCGCGGCAAGTATTTTTACGTTGACGCAAGTACAACATCCGCCTGAACCCCCTCAAGTGCATTTTCTGTGTCCCAGCAGGCCGTTCACTTGGATTTATCGTCTCCCACAAAGGGATAATGGTAGATCCCCTCAAAGTTCAAGCCATCCTTGATCTTCCTTCCCCAAGAACTCGGCACCAACTACAAAGCCTACAAGGCGAGGCCAACTTCCTTTTCCACTTTGTGCCAGAGTATGCAACAAAATCCTATGGATTCATCTGCCTGCTCTGCACAAAAATCCCCTTTGTTTGGGATCAACAAGCATAAGAATCATTCGAGGCACTCAAACAAGCCCTGGCTTCTGCACCATTACTCTCACCACCAGATTTCACTCGATACTTCATCCTTTATGTGTCAGCCTCAGAAAACGCCATTGCTGGAGTCTTGGTCCAAGAAGATGATGCTCGACATGAGCATGTGATTTACTACATTAGTCAGAAGCTAACAGGACCCCCATTATGATATTCACCCGAGGAGAAATTAGCCCTCGCTGTCGTCTTCTCGGCTAAAAAATTGCGCCACTACATCATTTCCAACCGTACTCATGTAGTGGCTGATTCAAACCCAAAGCGATACCTCTTAAGCCGCTGCCTTCTACAAGGTTGAGCACCCAAGTGGGTAATCATCCTCCAAGAGTTTGACCTAGATTTTGTGTCTCCAAAAATCACAAAGGAACTTGCACTAGCCACACTCATGACTGACTTACCCCCATTAACCGCATCATCACCCCCCACGGATGATCTCCTTGATGACTTCCTATTCGTCATATCTACTGATGACCCATGGTATGGATACATCTTCCTTTATTTACAAATGAAAAAGTTCCCAGCGCACTTCAACCATGAGGATAGGCGACGCATCCAACATCAAACCATTCGCCACTTGCTGATTGGAGATGTTCTGTATCGTCGAGGCATTGATACCATCCTACATCGTTGCCTCACCCGTGATGAGGTTGAGACCATCCTCAACGACAGTCATAACAAAGCATGTGGTGGTCACCTTTCAGGCCTAGCAAACGCCCAAAATATTCTGCGCACCGACTATTTCTGGCCCTCCATCTTCACCGATTGCATAGAGGCATTCAAACATTGCCGATGTTGTCAAATTTTTTCCGCAAAGGCAAGAACCCCCCCCACACCGTTACATCCCGTAATCACAGTCGGGCCCTTCTGCAAATGGGAAATCGACTTCATGACCATCAACCCCGTTTCGGCTAATGGCCACAAGTACATTATCATGGTGGTCGATTACTTCATCAAGTGGGTCGAAGCCATGCCCACATTTGA
Source organism: Pseudotsuga menziesii (assembly GCA_001517045.1). Classification (NCBI taxonomy): domain Eukaryota; kingdom Viridiplantae; phylum Streptophyta; class Pinopsida; order Pinales; family Pinaceae; genus Pseudotsuga; species Pseudotsuga menziesii. The sequence goes on along the minus strand of LPNX010840858.1, from coordinate 96,756 downwards.
TTGCAAATCTGAAACCGCAGCACGCTTCTTCTTCAACCATGTCATTACATGGTTTGGTGTCCCTAAACAATTAGTCTCCGATCATGGGGCACACTTTGAAGATGCCATATGGGCTGAATTATCAACCATGTTGAAATTTGAACACCAGTACTCTTCTTCCTACTACCCTCAAGGCAATGGCCAAGTTGAAGCAATCAACAAAATCATCAAAACAATGCTCCAATGGATGGTAGGAAATCACAAAACTAACTAGCATCACATGTTATTCTCTACCATATGGGCTTATCGCACATCCACAAAAACCGCAACCAGTTTCACCCCTTTCCGCCTAGTACATGGTGTTGAATCGGTGCTCCCGGTAGAGTGCCAAATCCCATCTCTTCGCCTTGCGGTGGAACTCCTTCCTGAAACTTCACCTTTAGAAGAATGGCTCCTCCAATTTGAGAAAACCATAGAAGACCATCGAGTTTCCCTCCAAGCCATCGAAGCAGCAAAAACATGATCAAAGATTCAATATGACTCCCATGTCCACCCTCGCACCTTCAGCGAAGGTGATATGGTCCTAGTCTATGACCAACCCAACGATAAATTGGGAAAAGGAAAGTTCAAATCAATGTGGTATGGCCCATACATCATCCACCATTGCCTCGAAAAAGGGGCATACACCCTCATCGACTCTGATGGACAACTCTTGGAGAACCCCCGCAATGGGCTCTACCTCAAGAAATTTTACGCTTAACATCACCAATGAGTCAGTTCATTTTATTTTTCTTTTTTTTCAATGTTTTTTAGCAAAAATCAAATGCAGGACCATCAGCTGCTCATCAAAAGTCACTCGGAACCTGTTCGAGACACCTCTCACACCTCCAGGATTAAATTTCCATTTCGTTATGAGACCATTGTCTCATGTTTAATTAGTCAATTTTGGGACCATTTTCCACAATTCACCTCGATTCACAAGCCATGACATGACAATGCGAGTTTCTATGGACCGGTACTCGTATCACACTTCCCGACCGCTACTCATACAAGCTGTCGGGCCACTTCCCGTTAAGGATTGTACTATACTTTTATTTTTTTCATTTATAATTGTCTTTTTCACCGCACCTCACGTGGACATATGGACCATCATCCATAAAAACCCTTTATTTTTCTTCCATGTATTTGGCATAGAAGTGTCCTCGTGCCGCTGCCCGTCAAGGACTGTAATTTTAGCTTTTATTTTATTTTTAACATATAGATTGTCTTTTCTTTTTACCACACCTTACGAACCACTGTCCATAAAATGATTTCTTTTCTTGCACATATTTGGCATATAAATGCATTTGGACTTGTACTTACATCACATGTAGTCAAGTTCGTCCACCGCAACACACACACACGCTCTCCTGACCTCTGTCTGAGAGCCACCTCAGTTTGCATGCCTCTGTCACACCGTCTCGCAGGCCTCTGCCGTGATCTATCCCATGCATGTATTGGTATGTTTGAGAGCCTTTTGCTCCATCCATACTGCGCGGATGACCTTTGGACCTCTTTCCACCATCCCGACATGGGGCACCGCTAATGCCACCACAGTCGATTGACCACACTGGAGTTTCATTTAAGCTCTTTCTTGACTCCTTAAAACAATGAAAAGATCGTCGAGCACAGCTGCTTCCTTTCTCGCTCGCTAAAGTATAGGAAAGGGCGTCTACACCGTCTCATTTACCTCCTTTTGCGGAACATGTAGACCATTTCATGAAAAGGACCTCCTTGGCACACTCAATCCAAGACTGTTCCCCTCTGCATACTTTTGTGATTTCTCGGGCAGAGGGGCCGTACTTTACGAAAAAGCTCACCACCGGTTGTCATTTCGCTCTTTTCCAGCCGTCTCAACAAGAAAATATCGTCGAGCAAACTTGGTTTCTTTCATGTTCATAAAATTATTTGAATGACCATCCAGTCAGTATAGGTTTAACCTTTTCTATCCTGATTGGACTACCAACAGTAAAGAAGTCTCTCATCCCCTTCAGGATGGGTGAGCTCTCCTATGTACACTTTTATCCTTTTTCAGGAACAGGAGACTACCAATGAAAAAGATCCCCCACTGGATTCTTCTTCGTGCTTTCAGACTCTCTAAAAATGAAAGCACCATTGATCATTTACCTTCTCGGGCTCACCAAAAATCCATGAGATTGTACCACAACAGTGTCCCTAGACACCACCCCACGGAAAATAGTCTGGCAGCATTCCCACATTGGGTCACCTTTGTTCAGAGTACTCTGCAATGTGTCTTCCTTGCATCCCATCAGTATCAAAAGTGTCCACCTCCTCCAAGTATTTCCCATCTGCAGTGACATTCCCAGTATTACAGCTATGATCCCATTCCCTTGAGTCTGTTTCATTTGTTTCCTAGTTCGCCCTGCCGTCATACTCTAAACAAAGGAATTTTGAGTCTCCCACTCCCCCCCTGCACCTGTTCAATTTTCCCTTCCCTCCCCTCCCCCCCAATTCAGTGAGTCAGTCCACAGATTGCTTCACATCTTTTGGTTATCCCTTGTGCTCCTGGTCAAGGAAACATTATTACCTTGACTAGGGGCAGGTCTCCCTCTGTCGATGCCAACACACATATTCCAGAGGATAGACCTAGAGGTCCCTAGACCTTGGTTTCATTGACATCATTGATGAGTTCATTGGACCACTTGAGAGGATTCCTTAGTGTCTCTTGAGATGGTTGTTTCTCATGTGCTTGACTTCAACTCCATCATCGCACCATTGAGATTCGTACAGGGTTTGTTTCGCACAATACTTGGTTGAAGACCCCAAATGTCACCCGACTCTAGCATATTGGTGAGTCCACTTGAGGGACCTAAATAGGTTATGTCCCTTGTGATTTCTAGGTTGTGTTGGAGACATTGTTCAGAAGCCCCAGCAGTGCATCGATATACTTTTATGATTGATACAGCATACTTGTACCGCAGAGACTCTAACTCTCAATCAGTGAGTCCATACAGCTATGTACCATTCCAGATCCAGCAGACCGTCAGTCATGAAGATATAGCATTCCATGAGAATACCATGGGTCCAATGTACCAGATTAGTATTGTATTCAGCCTCACATAGAGGCAACCAGCATTGTAACATCAGTTGTATATGATCGGCTCTTGTATTTTGGAGCATAGATCAAATGATTCTTTTGACATTGCCACGAGCATGGGAATGCCTACCTCGTCCATATACATGTCACACATTTATTGTATCTCACCCATTGATGGGAACCAGATTAATACAAAACCGAAAGCCACCATGCCCCAGCCCCGGAAGCACCACTTCTTGACAGCAAATCCTATGATGTCCGTCGGCCATACGTTGAGCTCCTGCCCTCACACATCAGGGGGCAATCTGTTAACCCAAAAATCCCCACACATCTCTCCATGGCCTACACCACCCAAGGACACCATCTCACAACACTCATTTCACTCCATAAGACCTTCCATTTGACCCACACACCTCCAAAAGAGCCCAAGGATGAAGAAAAGGGCTAAAAACCCCAAAAAAGAGCCCAAAATAGGCCCCCAGGAGCTAAATCCCTAAAAAAGGGGCTAAAACCCTGAAAGGGTCTAAATTTAGGACGGAAGGGGCTAAAGCCTTGACCAAGGGCTTAAAACCCTAAATCCCCTTGGAAAAACTATATAAGGAGGGTGCGGGGTCACTCTCAAAACACTCCTCATTTGCATATTGTTATGCCGCATGTGGATGCTTTGAGACCTCTTGCTCTCAAACCACCCACTCTCCCTCTCCTCCATTTCCATTTCTCCAAGCCATTGCTTCCCAACCAAGAGAGAGGTGCTCCCATGAGCTAGGGCATGGTGGCCTATTTCCATCTAAGTGAGTTATAGCTTCTTTTCATGCATGTTTATTTACTTGTTTTGTTTTCTAACCAATATTTCCAGTTGCAGGTTTTCCATTAACATCATTTGCAGGTTGTCTTCATAGTACTATAGGTTTATTTTGTAGGTTTTGGAGGTGGAACCCTAACCCACTGTGTGCAGAGGGGTTCAACAATGCTTCATCTTTTTCTTTTATTTTCTGCTCTTAGATCTAGTTTGCAATAGCTGCCATTTACTTGTTCTAGTGTAGCTTAGCTTAGTTTCAATTTGCAGCTCTGTTTATGTCATTTTTACATTCTATTTTTTATTGTTTTCTAAGGGTAGAAACCTACCCTTGTGCCCTATAGGCATAAGGGAGCCATTTCTGCCCCTGTAGTGAGGAGAAATTCTCACTACAGGTATTCCAGAAATACAAGAAAAACATGAAGGTGTTTGCAAAGGATGTGTGAAAGGAAAGAACACAAAGAAGACATTTCCAAGTAATGAGAGCAAGGAAAAAGGAATCTTGGAAATCATCCACTCTATTGTATGCGGTCCGATGTCATCCAGTTCATTAAGTGGGTATGTATAATATGTTTATTTCATTGATGATTTTTCTAGGAAGACATGGATATACTTCTTGAAAAACAAAAATGAAGTATTCAACAAGTTCAAAGAATTCAAATACTTGATCGAGAACCACACAAAAAAGAAAATCAATACCTTTCGATCAGACAATGGCGGAGAATTCACATCAAATGAATTCAAAGAATTATGCAGAAATTTAGGGATTAAGAGGGATTTGAATACTCCATATAATCCACAATAGAATGGGGTTACAGAAAGGAAGAATAGAATGATTATGGAAGCCACAAGGGAATGCTTCATGATCAAGATCTTCCCATGCATCTATGGGCAGAAGCTACTAGGACAACTGTGTATGTACAGAACTGTACTCCACATGGAGTACTTGAGAACAAGACACCTGAAGAAGTATTCTCTGGTAAGGAACCATAAGTTAGTCATCTCAGAATATTTGGTTGTCCATTGTACATACACATTTCAAAAGAAAAGAGGACAAAGTTAGATCCTTCAGGAAAGTAGGGTATATTTGTGGGATATAGTGAAAGCTCGAAGGATTACAGAATATACTTTCCAGGATTCAAGAAGATCGACATCAGCAGATACATAACATTTGAAGAAGACTCATCTTACAACAAATCTAGAAAGAGACCTATTGAAGACCATGAAGAAGCATAACCACCCAGAATTCAAGATACAACTATAAATGATGCAACTCAAGATGAAGATAGAGAAATAGAAGAACCCTAGAAACCTATAGATCCACCCAAGGAGAAGAATCCTCACAAGAGGAAACCTGCATGGGTACGACATGCTATCCAAGGTGCATAAAGATATGGGGCTCCAGAAGAAATGCATAGAGAAAGGAAGAGAACTAGGTCCTACTCCGGATATGTATCCCTAGTATGTGACATCATTGATAAAGAACCTTCCAACTATGAAGAAGTGGAAGAGAAGAAATAATGGAAGGATGCTATGATCGAGGAGTACCAGTCGATCATGAAGAATGATGTATGGGATGTTATCCCAATATCAAAGGGGAAGTCTGTTGTGACTTCCAAGTGGATCTACAATATCAATCATGCTGCAAATGGTAGCAATGAGAAATATAAAGCAAGATTTGTGGCTCATGGCTTCTACCAAAAAGGAGTAGATTATGAAGACACTTTTGCACCTATATCCAGATACACTTCCATCAGATCAATACTTGCTCTGGATGCAGTAATGAAATGGAAGACACACCAGATGGATGTCAAGACTTCTTTCTTGAATGATGTAGTTGAATAGGAAGTGTATGTGGAGAAACCACTCGGTTTTGAGACACATGGCAAGGAAATTCATGTGTGTAAATTGAAGAAATCCCTGTACAGTTTGAAACAGGCACCCAAGACATGGTACGACAGAATTAATTGCTTCCTGACCGGATTAGGATTTACCAAGAGTAAAGCAGATTCCAACCTTTATTATAAGGTTGAGGAAAGAAACCCTGTGATACTCCTACTATATGTAGATGATTTGTTTGTAACAGGTGAGGATGGGTTGATTGCTGATACAAAGAGGAAGCTTGTTGTTGAGTTTAAGATGAAGGACTTGGATATGATGCACTACTTTCTAGGCATGGAGGTGTGGAAAAATATAGATGGAATCTCCCTGGGACAAGGGAAGTATGCAGTAGATATCCTAAAGAGGTTCGGGATGATGGACTGCAATTCCATGAACATACCTATGGCATTGAACTTGAAGCTATTGAGTGATGCTTCATCAGAGTCGGTTGATGCTATGATGTATCGTCAGATGATTGGGTCCTTGATGTACCTGACAAATACGAGACCATACATTTGATTTGCTGTGAACACATTGAGCTAGTTCCTAACAAATCTGAGACATGTTCACATGATTGCTGCAAAGCATATTCTCAGGTACCTGAAGGGTACAGTTGATTATGGGCTCAAGTATGGGGCGAATAAAAAGATTAACCTGGAAGGTTATGTGGATTCAGATTGGGAAGGTAGTTCCATTGATAGGAAGAGCACTTCGGGGTGTTTCTTCAGTATGAGATCAGGTGTGATCTCTTGGTTTAGCAGGAAGCAATCCTGTGTGGAACTAAGTACAACTGAAGCAGAGTATGTCACAGCTTGTTCATCTAGTTTTGAGGCAGTGTGGCTGAGGAAGCTACTATCTAATTTGTTTGATCTCCAGTTCGATGCTACTTGTATACATTGTGACGACTAGAGTTGTGTGAAGTTGTTGGAGAACCCAATGTTCTGTGACAAGTCGAAGCATATCGAGATCAAATATCAGTATATTAGGGAAATGGTGCAGAGAGGAGCAGTGAAGCTCCAGTATGTTGCAATGAATGAGCAGATAGTTGATGTGTTGACCAAGGCATTAGCCAGAGTGAAGTTTGAGTACTTTAGGGAGAATCTTGGTGTTCTCCAAATCGAGGTTCCTTCCAAGGGGAAGTGATGAGTCTGTGTTCCATTATGACATGGTGGTAGGATTGGTTCCTCCCATGGTCAGATGTAACTGCAGTGATTTTTTGACATGGTGGTAGGATTGGTTCCTCCCATGGTCAGATGTAAGTGAAGAGCCTTTCTGACATGGTACAGGTTAGGCATCCCATGGTCGAATGTAAGTGTTGATCCTTTCTGACATGGTGCAGGATGAGCCTCCCATGGTCGTATATAAGTGTTGATCCTTTTTGACATGGTGTAGGTCGGGCCTCCCATGGTCGAATGTAAATTCTGAGCCTTTCTGACATGGTGGAATCCTGGGCCTCCCATGGTTAGATGTAAGCACAGATCCTTTCCCCGGATGGTAGATGGTTTTTCCTACCATGCCAGTGGATGTAAGTGTAGATCCTTTCCCTGTATGGTATATGGTGTGTCCTACCATGTCAGTGGATGTAAGTGCATAGCCTTTCCCCGGATGCTAGATGGTGTGTCCTACCATGTCGGTGGATGCAAGCGCAGATTCTTTCCTTGGATGGCATATGGTGTGTCCTACCATGCCAATGGATGTAAGTGTAGAGCCTTTCCTTGGATGGTATATGGTGTGTCCTACCATGCCGATGGATGTAATTGTTGGTCCTTTCTGACATGGTGATAGGCTGGGCCTCCCATGGTCAGATATGAGTGTTGGGTGTGCCTTTTTGACATGGATGTTGGATGTGTTCCTCCCATAGTTAGATATAAGTGTTGGGAGGTATTTTCTGACATGGATGTTGGATGTGTTCCTCCCATGGTCAGATATAAGTGTTGAAGAATATGAAGACCTACATGGAGGCTAGGAATACAACCAACATGAAAAAATGATGGCTTTGTAGAACTTCCTGTGACGAGTAGAATTGAGAGATAACACCATTTTATTGAGATAGTGAAAGCAGTGATGATGATGATCCAGTAATGATCCAACTTTGATGGTGATCCAGTGATGAAGACTTATGCTGATGAATTGTGTCTAGAGAATACCTTCCTAGTTAAGAGGGAGTGTTGATGTATTTCTAACTTTGGAATGTATTCACTTGTATATTTCATATATTGTATTTCATTGGTCCCCAATGTTGCTATCGAGAGAATCATTAATGTAATCAAGTCATGTAAACTCATAAAGGTTAACCCTCCTTGTTGATCGGGGGGGAAAGTCCCCACAGTTGTGGGACACTAGGGTTATTAGACTCTCTTAGATAAGTCGGCCCTGGTAAGTAATTTTCAAGTCAAAAACTAGTATAAATAGAGAGTGAGCCTCTCTATTTGACACACACACTCACCTAGCTATAGCGCACAGGTGAGTGAGGAGAAGCTCGCTCAAGTGAGAGATAGAAAAGCTATTGGAGATCATCTTTTTGTCTTTGGGTTTTACTGCTGCCATTGGTGCTCATTCTATCTCTGAGGAAGTTGCAAGGTTTTCTCCTTTATGGTTTCCCCGAGTAAAATATTTGTGTCTATTTTCTCTTGTGATTGATTGTTGTGCATTTTATTCTCTTAGATAATATCCTAACATCATACTACTTAAATGATAAAAATCTAACATGACAGTCCTCCCCAGTCAATATTTCTTGTCCTCAAGTAATTTAAAACATGGATTTTGAATAACCTTCTTTCCTTCCAAAAATTTGTTTTAAACCTTAGCTGCAATTTGAGTAGTGGTACTCATGTACTACAATTGTGTGTTTCCAAAAGTAAACATATGTGTATCTTTGAATATTGATATATCCTGTGACATCACCAATAACACCAAAATGATTAATAAAATCCATAAAAACAAAATTTTCACAAATAATATTTACCTCCATCTTTTAGAAACCTGTTTTCAACTTCAACCCTTTTTGCTTCTGTATAATTCTTTGAAGTTGGTACTGAGTTGCCAAAATTGAATTTCCAAGTTTCCAAGAAAGTTTCAAAGAGGAACCACCATGATTTTTTCCTCTCTACTCTAATTACAATCAACTTCTCATGTGGTGACTCAGTATCCCCTACTACTTGTTGCCCCCAAAATTGAAACCAAGAAATACCTGGATCCCATTGCTTGTATTGCACCCTTCCAAACATCATGAGTACAAAATATAGATCATTAAAGTACATAAAGACATCATAAAATTGTACATAAAAAAGGTACATCATCAAATTATCATAAAATTACTTGTGCATCCAATTAAGTAGATCATCATGTGGCCCATACACACAAAAATCAAGTATTATATCAAATCTGATCCAATGACATAGGTGAGGATCCCATGTCCTATAATGCTGCTCTAAAATATAGTAAGATGCATAAAAATAATAATCAGCCATGCGTTCTTTCATCCAAGAAGTGAATGAAGAACCTCCACTAAAATTTGAACCAAATAAGGAGAAAAGATAACATGAATACTTCAAGTGGCTCAAAGAATTATCAATACACCCATGAAGATGTATATCATCATAATGTAGCAAATGATGCAGCTGAAAATGTAAATAATATGGCACTCTAGTCATGTCAGCATCCAAAGTAGAGATAGGAAGTCCATACTCTTCATGTGGCACCATAAAAAAGAAACCTTTCACCCATACTTCATTAGAATGAATGCAGCAAAATATGGAAGTGTAGGATGTAGGAGAAAGGACCAACTCACCCAAAGGATTAAAAAGTGAAAATTTTTCATCATGTGAAGGATCCATAGGGGTAGTGTTATGCATCTCCCTCAAAAGTGTGACACTTTCCTCATATGTTGGTTCCAAGGTAGTGGAATCATGCATTGCTTCCAAAAGTGTGTAACCATTATCATGAGGCAGCTCAAGCTCCTCTTCCACCACAAAAAGTGATTGGCTCTCATTAATATCATCTTCAAACACATCAAGAACCTGAAATTTTCCATGTTTCTCATGATCCCTCATGTCATGAGAATACTCCAATCAATATACCATATGACAATCTAAAACATAGGAGGAAGAACAAGTATCTTGCAACCTCTCAATAAGTTGCTCATTTTGAATTTTGAGCTTATGAATATCCTCATTATTATTCAAGTAGGATTTATTTAACCATTCATTAAGCTTAACCAAATTGTTTCTATAAAAAAGAAAAGACCTGAAATTACCTTTGATGTTGTACATTGCTCTTTGAATCTTCTCCATATCTTCAAGGAAGGTTGGATCCTCCAATGAAGAAACTTTCCCACAAGAATTTGACACCAGTTCTTTAATGTAATTGAGTATTATAAGGTCCTCATGGATATTCCCTTCACTCATCCTCAAATACCCTTCTATGAAGGATGGTTCATGGGAGCGAACCTCCTCTTCTTTTTTCTTCTTGATTTGATCAACTTCTTGAAGCTCAAGCGGTGATGGGGAAGTTGATCATGGTTCTTAATTATCTGTCATAGGGTATGCATCTTCATGATTATGAGAACTTTGTATTTTAGAAACATTTTCAAATCTGATCTCTATGTCACCAACATAGAGTTGTGAGCACCCATCAATAGGTACTCCTTCAGAGTTTAAGCATCCATCAATAGATTCCCTTTGGTCCATGTCCACATTAGAATGTGACATCTATCTCAGAATAGTATTCAATAGTTTCATGGTATTATTATTCACTCTCATGTGATTTTTCTTCATATTTTTCAAAGTCACTTTGGAGTGAATTTCGATCCTCTTGATGTAATACGTTTTCTACTTCACCACCCACAAAACTTGGTGGTTCCTTGATCTCATCCATACTTTTGGGTTGTTGATTTTTCCTTAATGATTTCAAATGTAACTAATTGTTCCTAAATAAATACAACCAATCATCAAAGTCTTCAAAAATAATGGTCTTATATGTCTCTCCATGATGAGAACTAATACTACCCGTTGTTAACAACTTACCCCTAAGTTGACTAGCCACCAATTTGAACCCTTGCATAACCTGATTAGTCGTATGATCAAAATATAAATTCATGATATTCTTAAATTCATGCCTATAAACCATAACTTCAATAGGTTCCAAGACCATGTTCTGATACCATTGTAATATCCCTTTTTGGAGTTTTGGAGAAAATTATAATTTGGGCATTTTTCAAGCTTTCCTAATCAAAACTATAGGGGGTTTCAATTGATTCCAAATGGTATCTAATTTTAAATATAATGGTATGGAGAGTCTTAAAAAATAAAAACATGGTCTATGGACACTTTGGATCAGACTTTATGCATTTGCATATTGGTTTGGGGCTAAGGAGAAACAATGCAATTTTACTAGGAAATTGTGTTCAAATTCCCCCAAGGGTGAAGGCCAAACTAGCTCTCCAAATCAAGTATGAACCTAAAAAATTTTATAACAGAGTATGGGAAATATTATGAGACATAAATGGATTTCTGTAATCATTATTATTAATTTTTGGAAACAGATTACGATTTGCAACATTTGTAGGGTAACTTTCATGAAAATTGTTTAAGGGAAATTACATGACTAGCTCGATTTTGACATATGAAAGGTAGAGTTTAAGGTTCATATAAGGTTGTGACATATAGATACCATATACAGAATACAAATTGATTCCCCAACATTATTAAACACTATGTAAACTCCTTCATATAAGTCTTGTATACAACTCATTCAGTATGGGAGACAAATACATGAAAACTAGTGAATTAGTAGCATGGAATTACAAGAGTTTGACATATGGATTATTGGATTTAGACTCATGAAGAATAGGGAAATGAAATTATAGAGTAACACATATTATATGGCTGTAAAAAAATCATCAGAATCATAGAATATCCCTCATACAAATCTGATATAAAAATACTTCAAGATTGAAGCCAAAATCCATGAAAACTAGTGATACAATGACATGAGAATGCAAGCTTTTCACACAGGAGTTCCTTGGATTCCGAGATGAATAGAATATGGGAATTAAATTACAGATATTAAAAAAATATATGGCTTCTGTAACATCATCAAACATATAGAAATTTCCTCATACAAATCTTATATAAATATACTTCAATATTGAATCCAAATCCATGAAAACTAGTTATTCAAGAGCATGGGAATGCGAGCCTCTAACATATGTATTATTAATATTTCAACTTAAAGAGAATATTAAAATTTTATTACAGAGTGATACATCATATTTCATAGCTTGGTCACCAAATATACTGATCAAATAGTAAGCACCACTCCAACAAGTGTGCCCTCAACATGAGAGTGTGGGGGAATGGAGAAGGAATGAGAGAATACGGGAATAGATGAGAATTCAACTGTATGTTACTTCAACCTGAAAATAAAAAAAATTAATCAATATCCAATTATATTTCTTAATGGGATATCCATTAACCAACTTGGAAAGGAATCCAACTCCCTTGAAATTGGTTCACAAGCAAAGAAAGTGAACACTCACCGTCCAATGGAAAAGAAAAATCTTTCCAAAATTCCAAAGGAAAATTAAAAATTGATAAAAATATATTCTCATTCCTTGTGACATACTTTTATTAAATTCATGAGGCCTCCTAAGGTCGAATTTTCCTCCACGGGATTCCTCCAACTCATCTTAGTGGTTTAGTAACTCTCATGGCACTTGTCTTCCTCTTCATGCTCCAATTCTTTCTCCAATTCGAATGGATGCCTCTAACTCCAAAATTCATGATATTGGTGGATATTTTTATCCCTGTCATGACATATTTGTCATATGTATGCAATCAGGTCTGAATTTGTCATACTTGTCATATAATCTTTCATCATTTGTTGTCATAGAGTGCATGGAATCTCCTTCCAAGTGTCACACCTTGTCTTTTAGTCTCTTCATCTTCCATGGGAGTTAATCTCATTTACCTATTTGAATTCCTTGTCTGATTATATGATATTTGACAACACATTACCTCCAATAATGTTACATTACCCATGTGTTCAAATAAGTGTGTGGGGAATCTAGTTATCTAAAGGCTCCACAAGCTTCCAAGTGTCTTCATGAACCAATACCACCTTATTTTCTTACCATTTATAATTTATGTGACCCATTTAAATGTGAATATGGTAAACTAAAGTCCCTTTGGGTCCCATATCACCTTATTACAAAATTTATTTCTCAATCTCAACCTACGGAACTAGTAGGTTGGAGGAACATTATTTGCAAGTAGTCTTATTTGGAAATTATTTAATTGAGGACATGATAGTCCTCCCCATTCAATATTTATTTTCCTCAAGAAATTTCAAACATGTATTTTGAATCACCTTTTTTCCTTCAAAAACTTTGCTTCAAACCGTAGTTGCAATTTGAGTAGTGGCACTCATGTACTACAATTGTGTGTTTCCAAAGGTAAAGATATGTGTATCTTTGAATATTGATATATCATGTTACATCACCATGAACACCAAAAGGATTAATAAAATCCATTAAAACAAAATATGCACAAATAATATTTTACTCCATCTTTTGAAAACCTTTTTTGAAATTTCATCCCTTTTTGCTTCTATATAATTCTTTGAAGTTGGTACCGAGTTTCCAAACTTGAATTTCCAAGTTTCCAAGAACGTTTCAAATAGAAACCACCATGCTTTTTTCTGCTCTACTCTAACTACAATCACCTTCTCAAGTGGTGACTTAGTATCCCCTACTACTTGTTGCCGCCAAAATTGAAACCAAGCAATACCCAGAACCCATTGCTTGTATTGCATCCTTCCAAGCATCATGAGTACAAAAGATAGATCATTAAAGTACATAAATACATCATAAAATTGTACATCAAGAAGGTACATCATCAAAGGATCATGAAAGTGCTTGTACATCCAATTAAGTAGATCATCATGTGGCCCATACAAACAAACATCAAGCATTATATCAAATCTACTCCAATGACATAGGTAAGGATCCCATGTACTATCATGTTGCTCCAATAGATTGTAATATGCATAAAAATAATAATCATCCATGTGTTCTTTCATCCAAGAAGTGAATGAAGAACCTCCACTAACATATGAACCAAATAAGGAGCAAAGATAACATGAAGAATTCAAGTGGCTCCAAGAAGTATCAATACACCAGCTGTTAACCCGAAAAATCCATCACTCAGCTCTCCATGACCTACACCACCCAGTTCACCATTTCACAACCCTCCATTAGACCCCCACACCCATAAAAAGGCTTAAGGATGAAGAAAAGGGCTTAAAAACCCCAAAAATGAGCCTAAAATACTCTCCTAGGAGCTAAAGCCCCCAAAAAGGGGGTAAAACCCTAAAAGGAGCTGAAAATAGGGCAGAAGGGGCTAAAAGCCCAAAAAAGGGGCTAAATCCTAGACCAAGGGATTAAAACCCTAAAACCCCAAAAAAACTATAAAAGGAGGGTGGGGGGTCACTCTCAAAGACACACCTCTCTTGCATACTTTTATGCTGCCCATGGATGCCTTGAGACACCTTTGCCTCTCAAGCCACCCACATCCCTCTCTCCTCCATCCATTCTCCCTATTGAGCCATAGATCCTCATCCATTATTGAGTGAGATAGGGAGGTGCTTCCTTCCATCCAGGGCATGGTGGCCCATTCCACCCAAAGAGAAGGTATAGCTTGTTATTTTCTGTATTTGCTTAGTAATTTATTTTCTTTCTAATCCATGGTTTATTTGTAGTTTTATTGCCTAACTTGTTTTGTAGGTATTTCAGTTTCTAACATGTTGTTTGCAGGTAGTTGGAACTAAAACCTAACAGTGTTTACAGAGGGATTTCCAGCCATTTCTCTTCTTTTTGTTCTTTATTTTATTTCTATCCATTCCACTTTCTTTTCAGCATTTTCACACACAGGAACATATCCTTCTATCCTATGGATAGAAGGGATCCATTCTTTCCCTTGTAGTAAGGATAAATCCCTGCTACAGAACTGGCGACCATACCAGGTCGATCCCACCGGATCCCTGGCCCAGATTTTTAAAATTTCAAGTTTTTTCCATTTATGCCCTAGTTTTTAAAATTTCCTGCTAGATCTAGGTTAAATCTAGTTTATTTCCTGTTTCTATTGTTGTCAAAGCCTCTATAAGGAAAATCCGAGTCTGTTTGGCCATAGTACAGGTTATTGTTGGCCAGATCTGACTCAGGATCAAAAAAACCCCAAATCCGTGGCAGGTCGCACTTGTCAGGCCTGAACAGGGGATGAGGCCTCTCTTTTTGGCCTAACAGGCATGACCAGGTCGCCCTTAAACCCCCAAAAGGTGCGGCTTCACTCAGAAACACAGACCACTTCTGTCTGTGAAATCTTTGTGACCCCCTCTCCTGTTTCTGAAAAAAAATTGTGACCCCCTCACCAAATTTGATAAAAAAATGTGCGGTCTGTCAATCAAAGGTTAAATTTCAGCTTAATAGGGACTGTCAGTGCAGCTCAGCCACCTCTGTCCAGCATTATAGTTCAATTTCAGTTTCTATTACAATTTACTGCAATTTCCTGTTCAAACAATGTGTAAATTACAAACAAATTTTAATGGCTTAATGAATGTAGCTTAACTAAACTTGACAATAAAATTAACAGTCTTACTTACCTTTCCTACTCTACCCAATCATCACCCTCTGGGGTATTCTAGGATACGACGAAGGGAAAGCTCGTATAGTCCTAGGCCCTTCATTGAATATTGTTCTAAACCATTAAAACTCGATGAACTGGAAGGTAGAGGGGGTAGAGAAGGAGGGCTTCTCACGGCGCTAAGCCTCCTCCCTATTGACCAACCTTACATCTGAGAGGTGACCTGTAGATCTACGGATGGGCTTAGTCCCATTATGTTGAGAGCCCAGCACATTCTCTTGGTTGAAGAGGAATATTAGTGTGAGGTAGTCATCTAGTTAGGCCATAAACATTCAAGGTTAAAAACTGTATCTGTTAACAAATTTCTGATTATTTATTGAATGCACAATAATGATATGAACTTTGCCACAATATGATGAATTCATAAACCATTTGCATCCACCTGATACCAGAAAGACAGAACAACAAATACACCATACCAAGTAATCAACCCAACTCAGTTCATGACACTGAGAGAGCCTTAAAATTTATCAAATTACACTAAGTTCAAACAATATGCAGTCTTTGAGGACATAATTCCCTAACTGCTTCAACCATGGGAAGTACTTGGGCTCTACCCAGAAATTCATTGTGAAGAGTACCATGAGAACCCCAAAGTATCTGGCCACTGAGAGGAATTTCCAAGTGAAATGGGTAATGACCCCCACCAATTGAGTAGAAACGCCCATGAGGAAAAATCCAAGTACTGTATTCTGGCAGTCTTGGTGGCCGAGTGACCACCTACAGCCAATAGGAATCCATTGAAACTGGGGTCCAAACGTCCTTCCCACCAGTTTGATAAACATATAACACAATTGATCCCCCATGCTCTTCCTCGTGCCTAAGAGGCGAACCACCACCATTTGGGACATTGAACCGACACCGTCGAGCTTATTCTCGATGACCTCGCACACCATCAGAAGGCCACACATCCTCTGATTCAGATTCAGACCCATATCAGTCTAAACCAAACCTCCACACAACACCATCAAGCCCCATGGCTAGTGCAAATTCGGATCCATTTTCTGGCATATCCACACCACAAACTGTCACCAATAACCCTGTAGGTGGCCCAAGCACGATCATGCAAACTGTCATCAGTCAACTGCCACCACCTATAGTGACCAACCAAGCTGGCCCATCTGCAACGCAGGGGGGCAGTGGCCCTTCCACATACACTACCCCTCCTGCCACACAGGGGGGCAGCAGACCTTCCACTTACATTTCCCCTACTATCATACATGGGGGAAATGTCCCTGCCACCCATACTGTCCCCCCCACAACACTTGGGGGCATTGGTCCATCCACAATAGTGCCACCGCAAGTACCCTGAGCTATGCAGATGCATTATGCACCTGCAAATCCCACCACCATCGCAGCTCCATCCCACATCAACCTAGGGTCAAACCTACCTTTCATGGCTCGTCTTAACTTGCCTGATTTGGCATGGTTAACAAACGAACCCATCTGCCACCAAGATTTCTAGCCACCCATGCTAACCAAGATGGCATCAAACAATCCCAAGTTTGAAGGCAAAGCAGGGGAATGTCCCCAAAACCACATAATGACATTCCATCTATGGTGCTCGTCAAACAACATTGTAGACGATTCCATCAGACTAAGGCTATTCCAATGCACCCTCACAGGTGCTGCGGCCAAATGGCACATTGAGTTGCCACAAGCCAAGTACCCTGATTTCAACTCCCTAGCTTTCATGTTCCTACAATATTTCCAACTCCCCGTCAGATATGACGAGGAGGTGGAGATCCTGCTATCCTACCATCAAAACACTGCCACTCATATAACTAACCACATCCATGAGTGGTGGCGACGTCGTAGCTTATGTAAAATCCAACTTGACGACAGTATCTTCTTGGATTGGTTCCTCAAGAACTTGCTCCCACCCATAGCAAAGGATGTCGCATCCGAATGTCCTCAATTTGAAGAATAGGCCATACTGAAAGCCCAATAGTTTGACCTGGTCTATGCTCAGTCTAGATACCTGTATACCATCATCCCAGACGCTCGTTGCGCAAGCACCTCTTACTGTGACACACCGGGGGCATCCCATGCTGCAGATGGCATCATAGGATCAGTCTCCCAACAGCCACAACATTGACCGACACCACCTACAGTTCCATCACAACCAAGCAACACTTCTAATGTTGCTTACCAAAACCAAGCTCTAGACTACGCAAGAATGATGTCCCGGTCCATATTAACAACTTCCTACGCACAACCTGCACTACTGCAGCAGCCGCCATGACATGGCTAGCATAGCAGTAAGCAAGGCATATGCCCACATTTGTGGCACCACAACCCACCCAAATTTATTATGCACCACCAGTGTAGATGGTTCCATCCCCCGCCCATGCTCCACCCACTCTGTTGGGACAAGTGTTTGCATAACAAAACCATCCCAACCAACCTGCACGAAACAATCAACAAGGGAAAGCCTAGAATAATCGGCCCCGGAACCAAGCCAATAACCAATCGCAAGGAGGCGGTCAACAACCAAATCCTCCCAACAATGCCGCAGCGAACTAACCCGCCCAAAACCCCCCACGACCAAACGATCCTAGATGCAACGCCCCACTGCACACAAACCAACCGTGCACACTCTGCGAGGTCTATGGGCACTACACATTCGAGTGTCCCCTCATGGCTCATGATAAGTAGGCCAATTAGAATGAGGCCCAACAAGCCTCCAATGCCATGAACCAAGCCCAACCCAACCCGGCACCACAAGGACCCCCCCCCATGGTGCTTCAAAACCTGCTACCAGTCCAAGGGTTGGTGGCAACCGCACCCCTCCTCAACCCAATCCCAATGCTCCGGGGGCACCTCTCACAGCCAAAATAGGCATTCACCACCTGCTAGCCATGACGACTGAAGAGGTCAACATGCAAACCAGACGGAATCAGTACAATACCACCACCAAACCTGCTGACACATCAACGGCATCAATGTCCAAAACAATCAACCTACCTCTTCAGTTACCCCCATTCCAACACCCCCTCATACACAAGATTGCCAATAACACCACGGCTAGAGCTGCAGTCAGCTATAGCATTGTGGATGATTTGGCCCAAACGCCAACCGCCATGTCTACTCTTGAGGTACTTAAAACATGCCCAACGTAGCAGAAAGCCTTACTAGCCACCCTTGTGGCAGTAGACCCCTCCGAATCCAAGTTGATCACATTTGACATGGAGAATGGAGAACCATGCATGCCATCCACCATCACCTTCCAAATCCCGGTGTCTATTCGAAACCTGGTTGTGCATAGATGCATATTGGATGTGGGGGAATCCATGTGCATTATGTCCACCCTAGTTTGGAAAAATCTTGGATCACCAATTTTGTAACCATCCTCCATAACTCTGCGGAATTATGATGGAAATCCCACTAAAGCCCAAGGAATCCTCCCCCATGTCCCCATCACATTAGCTGGGAAGATAGTGTTGATCGACATAGAGGTCATCAACGCTCAACTGGACTATAACCTTCTCCTCGGAAGAAGTTATATGTACACCATGAGAGCAGTCGCATCAACTGTCTTCCATCTCATGATGTTCCCTCATGAAGGGAAGATTGTGACAGTTGATCAAGTCACTTATCATGATCTGCAAGGGTTAGCAGCACCCACAAACGTTATCCCTACCATCACCACCATTGAGCCACAAGGGATGACTGCACACGCTAATGTCGGCCCTACAATCAACACTATGGTTGACAACACACCAACCTCCCCATTGTTGAATGTGGCCCCCTTGGTTTTTTGTCGATCCCACCATGACGGCTCCTTTCCCCTCTGTGTCACCACCTCCAACACAAAATGAGACTACAGACTTGTGCATGGTCTCATCTAGCACCGCTGCACCCAAAAAACAACCGTAGTTACAGCCCCAACCACAACCACAACATCGTCCGTAGCCACAACATCACCTGCAACATCAACATTATGCACAGCCACAACCACAACCGCATCCCCACATGCAACCAGCAGGGAGTTATCTGGGCTCATCTCCAGTCCATACGATTCCCTTCCTCTTCCCCCCTCCTGGTGTCATGAGCAAGCTGGTAATGGCCACCTTAAGCCTGCCCAACTTTACATTGGGAATTTTGGTGTGTTATCTTGATCCACCGGCTCAACTAGTAATGCCCCAGGTTGTTTTAACCCCAGTGCAACCCATCGCAGTCGAGTCTCACCCTCCACCTGGTCTGCAAAATCCAAATGCTGCACCCACACCCGCACTGCCCCACACGAAAAGGGCCAGGGGAAAGAATGCCAAATCCACTGTAGAACTGTGACAAGTCCCTCCTTGCACCATCTACGAGCAACAAGGCCATCCAACTCAGAATTGCCCTGAATTCCCCATGATCCATGAGCATTTGGATGCCATGGATACAAACGAAAACATCCCCGTGGTTGAACTCCCAACCGCACCAATAGTCAGGATCAAGGCATTGAGAACAAACCATGCTTACACCCTTTGCGGTTTGTATAGACATTACTCTCACCATTGCCAAGACCTACCCAAATTTCGAATGGCTCTAGCTAACCTCCATCAACATTCCCTTGAGTCTGAAATCACCTTGATCGAAGAAGTGCACCCCCACCACCTTCTTCAGACACCATGTCCATTTACATGATGTCCAGTTCAACTAACCTGCTTATCTCCACCCCCAATGATGGTCCATCAGACCTGTCTCTCCATTGCTTCAACAACGATGAAGAGATACTTGAAACTCTGACCACCCTAGAATACCCATGGGATGACATGCACCAACGCTCGTTCTTCCTCCCTGAAGAACTTGTGTCGTAGTCTGACCAGTTTTTCGTGGAGACCAAAGATTTCATCCATGGGAAAGTCGACTGGTTCAAGAACCCCATCCCAGCACCAGATGCCTTCGAAGAAGGAAACATGGCCAACATTTCACCCACCATCAAAATAAACATCTCAACCAATTCTGAGATTGTTGAAGAAATCATGCTAGGGGCATCTTGCTCCCTGGAAGAGGTCATTGCCTACAAAGCTCTCTTCCAAGAATTCCACGACATCTTCGCCTGGTCGTACACTGAAATGCCCAGCTTAGGTCCATCCATCGTGGAACACCACATATACACATGGCCCGATGTGGCACCAGTACACCAAAATAAATGGCCCATCCATCCTTCCAAAGTGGCCACGGTGAAAGCTGAGATAGAGAAGCTACGCACAGCCGGCTTCATCTACCCCATTGTGTACACCACTTGGGTTTCTAATCCTATTCCCATGAATAAAAAACAAGGTACCATTCGCATTTGCACATACTTCTGTGACCTCAATGGGGCATGTCCCAAAGACAACTTCCCCACATCCTTCATCGATCAGATCATCGATGCATGCGCCGAACATGAAGCATTTTCCTTCATGGATGGTTTTTCTGGATATAACCAAATCCAAATCTGGAAAGAAGACCGTTATAAGATGGCATTCACAACCCCATGGGGCACATTCACATATCGAGTCATGCCCTTTGGCCTGAAAAACATTCGAGCCACCTTCTAGCGTGCCATGACACATTGCTTCGGCGACCTCGGTCACATCATGTTGGTGTGTCTTGACAACCTCATTACGCAGTCGCAGAAGCAAATACAGCACATAAATGACTTGCGACAAATCTTCATACGATGTCGCCAGTACGGAATCCGCTTGAACCCTTTCAAGTGTGTCTTCTGTCCCAACAGGCCATCTCCTAGGGTTCATCGTGTCACATAAAGGGATGACCACTGACCCCATGGAATTCCAAATGACCTTCCCTCTAACATCACCCCTTTGAATGACGGAAGTTCAGTTTGTATTATAGTCTTTCCATTTTTTGTTTTACACATTTTTCAAAATTGAGTCTTATGTATCATTTCCTCTCATTGCTTCAGATGGAGCACACCTCAAACCGGTATATGGGATTCGCATATGGAGCAAGCAGATGGTCTCCGAATCGCACCTCGGCTGCATGGGTCATCTACTCCCCATCGCATGAGTTGATCCACATCAACGGAATATTCATGGGCACCACAACCAACAACCAAGATGAATATGATGGTGTCAATGGCCTCTTGGTCACCTCTCTCCAGCTAGGCATTCACCATCTCGATGTCTTCTTAGACTCCCAACTACTTGTTTCTTAGTTGAACAACCACTATCGAGTACGTGATCCCTGCCTCTTTAGAAAGTACCCGTGCACTAAAAATATGGTTAGAACATTTGAATCCATCACATTCACACATGTTCCTAGAAACCTCAATAGTGTCGCAGATCAAATGGCTAATGATATTCTAAATTGGCACATCCACAACCACATATAGGAAACATACAACCATAACATAATGCATAATCATGTCTAAAAATACATAGACAAGTGTAACAATACATCACATAAACATTTGCATTTCACATCATCATAAAAAGACTCACATAATAAAACCATAAAAGCGCATCCATGTGCATCAAAAATATATAGATAAATAGATAAGTCGCATGTCCAAAACATGTCCAATACAAAATGAGAAGCCACGTGTGCTTTCTCAGCAGGATATACATAGCGACACAAAAACCCCTAAGTGAACCAACGCACTAGGGACAGCCCCACTAGGCTACTAATCCAACTCAAACTCATCATCTGACTTGGTATCATCATCTTCCTCAGAGGGCTCATCCTCTGTAGGAAGATCACCTCTCGCCGCCCGGTGAAAGTGCTCACAAGCCATAGCCATCTTCCTCATCACACCAATCCACTCTAGAGGAAGGTTGTGAATAGCAGCAATCATCTCACTACTCAGATGCTTCCATCCATCATCTAAGACCCCAGTAGCAAGCCGCTTCAGATATGGTAGCACTCCATCCATCTCCCGTCATCGCCTGTGGGAGCTCCTAGTAGGATTCGCCACATGAGCTATGGTAACGACGCGCCTCCGATGCCTAGGTGGTGGGCGAGGACCAATATCTGCATATACAAATGAGGACACCATCACTCCACATATATCAATATACAAACTACCAACCAGTTCAACTACACTATGTATAAATATTAACATAAAACATCACGTATACATACCAGCTGGTCTCCACACATGGCTAGGAGGTCAGGGCATCTCAGGGTCTCCCTAGTAGTCCATACCCGCATACGGGTACTCCTCAATCACTACAGGAAGTTGGAACCACTGCTCCAACAACTCCTCAATAAAAAAGCGGCCCACTCTACCGCCACCCTCTCGGATCATCATCTGACACCATCGGTACATCCGTGGCTCCCGTGGACCACTATCCTACGTAGCCCGATGAGGATGAAGTGTAGGTACTTTCTCAAAAAATAAAGCACATAGGAAGGAGCCAAAACAAAAACCTGCTCCAAAATTATTCGACTTGTTCAGCTGAAGCCGAACAGCCTGCAGATACACCTGGCCCCATGCATAGTACATTCCACCTATAGCACGCTCTACTAGCTGAAGCTGCCCGCCAGAGATCTTGTGGCTCCCTGTGGAACCCAAGATACGTAGCAATAAGGTCACCACCGCCTGTGTTGACAAATCCTCAATGTCACACATCAGGATATATGAGTCGCGCACATACACCGTAGCGTAATAGTGTCGATCACACAACTCCTCCAATGTGTCTACCTGAGACAACACAGGTGCCAAGTCACCAACCACTCCCAACGTAGGGACCCCAATAAGAAAGTATACATCTTCCAACGTAATATCGACACCCTGGCCCTGAAAGAGGAACACCTCCTCATCAGCATCCCAGAAACTCACCAATGTTTGCATCAGCGAATGCAAGCTCCACATGAGGGGTATCCTCATGAACTTCAGTAATCCGCAATGGGATAATGTATCTCTCACATTCTTGTCTTGTAATGATTCATACCTGAGACTTTTGTAGTCTCTCTCTTGCCACTTGATCTCAGCCATCCTGCACGAGAAAAAACCCTGATGTGAGCCACTGCCATCATCAAAAAACACCCAAAAGAGGCCAATTCGCACCTGTTTAGGAAAAATGAGTGACTAGGTCGCTCAAAATTGCCCCACACATGCAACCAAGTCACACCTTTTCCTTCTAAAGGTGCAACTTGGCTCCATGAAACCCCAAACTACTCATGGAGGGCCTCCGGGTGACCAAATCCAGAAAATAAACCACCAAAAAGATGAGATTTAGCGAGAGCTCTTACCTGCAAGTTACGGCACTCGAAACCATTGGTTGGATCAAGAGAAATCAGAAAATGAAGATTTAGGGACCACCTCTCCAACTCCACAATGAACAGTGACAATGACACCTCATCAAGTGGACCCCACCCTTATATAAGCCCCATTTGACCTAATTTCTTTCGATCGACATAACAGGACCATATGGACTCCATTTGAGACACCGTTTACGCCATTGGTTTTAGAATTCCTCCCTCTATCTCTTTACGAGACCATCATCTCATGTTTAATAAATTAATTTTGGGACCATTTCCCACAAGTCACCTTCATTTACGAGCCATGACATGACGATGCAAGTGTCTATGGACCTGTGCTTGTATCACACTCCCCTATCGCTACTCATGCAAGTTTTTGGGCCACCGCCCGTTAAGGGTTACCATTTTTTAATTCTTGTTTTGTATTTTAACACATAGTTGTCTTCTTTATCCACCGCACCTTACGCGGACCTTTAGACCATTGTCCACAAAACAATTTATTTTTCTTGTACGTATTTGGCATATAACTGCCCCTGGACTTACACTCACATCACATTTAGTCAATTCTGTTCAATGCAACTCACACACACAACTCTCCTGACCTCTGTCTGAGAGCCACCTCGATTTGCATGCCTCTGTCGTGCCGGCTCGCGAACCTCTGCCACGATCTATCCCACGCATGTATTGTTATGTTTGAGATCCTTCTGCTCCATCCATACTACACAGATGACCTTTGGACCACTGTCCACCATCCCGACATGGGGCACCACCTGTGCCACCGCAATCGGTTGAGTGTACTAGAGTTTCGTTTAAGCTCTTTTCTAACTGCTAAAAACAATGAAAAGATAGTTGAGCGCAGCTGCTTCCTTTCCTGCTCACAAAAGTATAGGAAAGGGCATCTACATCGTCTCATTTGCCTCCTTTTGCGGACCATGTAGACCATTAAATGAAAAGGACCACCTTGGTGTATTCAAGCCAAGACTGTTCCCCTCTGCATACTTTTATGCTTTCTCGGGCAGAGGGGCCACACTTTACGAAAAAGCTCACCATGGGTTGTCGTTAAGCTCTTTTCCATCCTTCTCATCAAGAAAATATTGCTGAGCAAACTTGGTTTCTTTCATGCTCGTAAAATTATCTGAAAGATCGTATAGTCAGTATAAGTTTAACCTTTTTCAGCCTAATTGGACTACCAATGGTAAAGAAGTCTCTCATCCCCCAAAGGATGGGCAAGATCTCCTATGTAAACTTTTATTCTTTTTCGGGCATAGGAGACTACCAACGAAAAAGATCCCCCACTGGAGTCTTCTTCATGCTTTCAGACTCTCTAAAATTGAAAACATCATCAAGCATTTACTTTCTCGGGCTCGCCAAAAATCCAAGAGATCATACCATAATGGTGTCCCTAGACACCACCCCATAGAAAACAGTTTGGTTGCATTCCCCCTTTGGGTCGCCTTTGTTCAGAGTACTCTGCAATGTGTCTTCCTTATATCCCATCAATATCAAAAGTGTCTACCTCCTCCAAGTATTTCCCATTTGTAGTGACATTCTCAGTATTACAGCTATGATCCCATTCCCATGAGTCAAGTTTCATTTGCTGCCTAGTCTGCCCTGTCGTCATACTCTGAACAAAGGAAGTTTGAGTCTATCATACTCCCCATGCCCTTGTTCAATTCTTTCCCTCCCCCTACCCCCGCCATTTAGTGGGTCAGTCTGCAGATTGTCTCACACCTTTCGATTATCTCCCTCGCACTCCTGGTCAAGGAAACATCATTTCCTTGACTAGGGGCAGGTCTCCCTTTGTCAACAACAACACATATATTCCATAGGATAGACCTAGAGTTCCATGTATCTTAGTTTCATTAACCTCATTGATGAGTTCCTTGGACCACTTGAGAGGAGTCCTTCGTGCCTCTCGGGATGGTTGTTTCTGACGTACTCGACTCGAACTACATCATCGCATCATTGAGATTCATTCAAGGTTTGGTCTGCACAGTACTTGGTCGAAGACCCCAGATGTCACCTAAATCTAGCACATTGATGAGTCTATTCAAGGGACCTAAACATGTTATGTCCCTTGTGATTTCCGGGTTGCGTTGGAGACAATGTTCAGAAGCCCCAGCAATGCTTCGATATACCTTTACGATTGATGTAGCATACTTGTACCACAGAGACTCTAACCCTCAATCAGTTATTCCATACATCTATGTACCATTCTAGATCCAGCACACTGTCATTTATGAATATATAGCATTCCATGAGAATTCCATGGGTCCAATGTACCATATCAGCATTGTATCCAGCCTCACATTGAGGCAACCATCATTGTATCATCAGTTCTATATGATCGGCTCTTTTATTTTAGAGCATAGATAAAATTATTCTTTTGACATTGTCACAAGCATGGGGATGCCCACCTCATCCATATACATGTCACACATTATTTTTATCTCACCCATTGATGGGAACCATATTAATACAAAAACCAAAAGCCACCATGGCCTAGCCCCCGAAAGCACCACCTCTCTGCAGCAAATCCTAAGATGTCCGTCGGCCATACAATGAGATCCTGCCCTCACACATCAGGGGGCAATATGTTAACCCAAAAAATCCCTCACTCATCTCTCCATGACCTACACCACCCAAGGACACCATTTCACAACCCTCCATTAGACCCCCACACCCTCAAAAAGGCTTAAGGATGAAGAAAAGGGCTTAAAACCCCCAAAAATGAGCCTAAAATACTCTCCTAGGAGCTAAAGCCCCCCAAAAGGGGCTAAAACCATAAAAGGAGATAAAATTAGGGTGGAAGGGGTTAAATCCCAGACCAAGGGCTTAAAACCCTAAAACCCCAAAAAAGCTATAAAAGGAGGGTATGGGGTCACTCTCAAAGACACACCTCTCTTGCATATTGTTATGCTTCCCATGGATGCCTTGAGACACCTTTGCCTCTCAAGCCACCCACATCCCTCTCTCTTCCATCCATTCTCCTGATTGAGCCATATCTCCTCATCCATTGTTGAGTGAGATAGGGAGGTGCTTCATTCCAGCCAGGGCATGGTGACCCATTCCACCCAAAGAGAGGGTATAGCTTGTTATTTTCTGTATTTGCTTAGTAATTTATTTGCTTTCTAATCCATGGTTTATTTGTAGGTTTATTTCCTAACTTGTTTTGCAGGTATTTCAGTTTCTAACATGTTGTTTGCAGGTAGCTAGAGCTAAACCCTGACAATGTTTTCATAGGGATTTCCATCCATTTCTCTTCTTTATGTTCTTTATTTTATTTCTGTCCATTCCGCTTTCTTTTCATCATTTTCACACATAGGAACCTACCCTTCTATCCTATAGACAGAAGGCAGCCATTCATACCCCTGTATCAAGGAAAAATCCTTGCTACAACACCCATGAATATGTATATCATCCTAATGTAACAAAGGATTCTATTGCAAATGTAAAGAATATGGAAATCTAGTAATTTCATCATCAAAAGGAGAGATAGGAAGTCCATACTCTTCATCTGGCACCATAAAAAAAACATTTCACCCATACTTCATTAGGATGAATGCTGCAAAATGTGGAATTGTAATATGTAGGAGAAAGAACCAACTCACCCAAATGATTAAAAAGTGAAAAAAATTCATCATGTGAAGGCTCCATAGGGGTAGGATTATGAATCTCCCTCCAAAGTGTGACACTTTCCTGATATGTTGGTCCCAAGGTAGTGGAATCATGCATTGCTTCCAAAAGTGTGTAACCATTATCAAGAGGCAACTCAGGCTCCTCTTCCACCAAAAAAAGTTATTGGATCTCATCAAGCACATCTTCAAACACATCAAGAACCTGCAATTTTCCATGTTTCTTATGATCCCTAATGTCATGAGAATCCTCCAACAAATCTACCATATGAAAATCTGAAACATAGGAGCAAGAACAAGTATCTTGCAACCTCTAAAGAAGTTGCTCATTTTGTCTTTTGAGATTACGAATATCCTCATTATTATTCAAGTAGTATTTATTTAACCATTCATTAAGCTTAACCAAATTGTTTCTATCAAAAAGCAAAGACATGAAATTACCTTTGATGTTGCACATTTCTCTTTGAATCTTCTCCATGTATTCAAGGAAGGTTGTATCCTCCAATGAAGAAAATTTCCAACAATAATTTGACATCAATTCTTTAGTTTCATTGAGTATGATAAGGGACTCATGGATATTCCCTTCACTCATCTTCAAAGACCCTTCCATGAAGGATGGTTCATGGAAGTCAACCTCCTCTTCTTCTTTCTTCTTGATTTGATTGAATTCTTGAAGCTCAAGTGGTGATGGGGAAGTTGATCTTGGTTCTTCACTATCCGTCAAAAGGTATTCATATTCATGATTATGAGTAGTTTGTATTGCAACAATATTTTCAAACCCGATCTCTATGTCACCAACATAGAGTTGTGAGCACCCATCAGTAGGTACTCCTTCACAGTTTAAGCATCCATCAGTAGATGCCCTTTGGTCCATGTCCACATTAGAATGTGTCTCAGAATAATATTCAATATTTTCATGGTACTCGTCTTCATTCTCATGTTATGTTTTGCTCATATTTTTCAAAGTCTCTTTGGAGTGAATTTCGATCCTCTTGATGTAATACTTTTTCTACTTCACAACCCACATAACTTGGTGGATCCTTGGTCTCCTCCATACTCGTGGATTGATTATTTTTCCTTAATGAGTTCAAATATGCCTTATTATTCATAAATACATACAACCAATCATAAAATTATTCAAAAATATTGGTCTTATGTGTATCTCTATGATGGGAACTAATACTACCCCCTGCTTCCACCTTACCCCTAGGTTGGTTAGCCACCAATTCGAAGCCCTGCATAATGTGTTGGTCATATCATAAAAATATGACTTCATGAGTTTATTAAATTCCATATGATACATAACTTCAATAGGTTCCAATACTATTCTTTGATACCACTATAATGCTCATTTTTGGAGTTTTGGAGAAAATTACAATTTGGGCATTTTTCAAGCTTTCCTAGTCAAAACTATAGGGGGTTCCAATTGAATCCAAATGGTATATAATTTTAAATGTAAGGGTATGTTCAGTATTAAAAAATACCAACATGTTATATTGACACTTTGTATCATAATTTAGGCATCTTCATCTTGTTTTGGGGCTAAAGAGAAACAATGCAATTTTACTAGGAAATTGTGTTCAAATTCCCCCAAGGGTAAAGGCCAAACTAGCCCTCCAACTCAAGCATGACCCTCCCAAATTTTATAAAAGAGTATGGTAAATAATATCAGACATAAATTTCTATCCTTAATAATGGTTATGAATTTATTCAAATATATTATTATTTGTAACATTTGTAGGGTAACTTTCATGAAAATTGCGTAAGGGAAATTGCATAACTAGCTCGATTTTGACATATGAAAGGTAGAGTTAAAGGTTCATATCAGGATGTGACATACAGAGACCATATATAGAATAAAAATTTATTCCCCAAAATTATTAAAAACCAGTTAAATACCTTCATACAATTCTTGTATACAACTCATTTAGTATGGGAGTCAAATACATGAAAACTAGTGAATTAGTAGCATGGAATTGCAAGAGTTTCACATATGGATTTCTTGTATTTCGACCCACAGAGCATATGGAAATGAAATTTAAGAGTAAAAAATATTATATAGCTGTTACAAAATCATCAAACTCAGATAATATCCCTCATACAAATCTTATATAAAACTACTTCAGGATTGAAGCCAAAATCCATGAAAACTAGTGATACAATCACATGAGAATGAAAGCTTTTCACACAGGAGTTTCTTGGATTTATAGATGAATATAATATGGGAATTAAAGTACATACAATTAAATAATATATGGCTTATAAAAAATCATCAAACGCATAAAAATTTCCTCATGCAAATTTGATATAAAGCTACTTCAATATTGAAGCCAAACCCATGAAAACTAGTCATTCAAGAGCATGGGAATGCGAGCCTCTAACATATGTATTCTTGATATTTGGAATTAAATATAATGTGTAAATGATATTACATATCCATAAATAATATTTCACATCTTGGGCACCAAATACACTCAGCAAATCGCAAGAACCACTCCAACAAGTGCACCCTCAACATGAGAGTGTGGGGGAATGGAGAAGAAGGAATGAGAGAATAGGGGAATAGATGAGAATTATAATGTATGGTCCTTCAACCTGAAAAAAAAAATACTTAATTAATATCAAATGTGATTTCTTAGTGGCCTCTCCATTAAACAACTTGGAAAGTAATACAACTCCCTCGAAATTGGTTCACAAGCAGGGAGAGTGAACACTCACCGTGCAGTGGACAAGAAAAATATCTCCAAAAATCAAAAGGAAAATTAACAAATGATAAAAATATATTATCATTCCTCATAAAATAATTTTATTAACTTCATTAGGCCTCCTAAGGTCTAATTTACCTCCATGGGATTCCACCAACTCATCTTAGTGGTTTAGTAACTCTCCTGACACTTGTCTTCCTCTTCATGCTACAATTATTTCCCTAATTCGAATGGATGCCTATAACTCCCAAATTAGACCTTTTGGTGGATAATTTTATCCCTATCATATCATATTTTTCATATGTCTGCATTCAGGTCTATATTNAGAATCTTTCATCATTTGTTGTCATAGAGTGCATGGAATCTCCTTCCAAGTGGCACACCTTGTCTTCTAGTCTCTTCCTCTTCCATGGGAGTTACTCTCTTTTAACTATTAGAATTCCTTGTCTCATTATATGATATTTGACACCACATCACCCTTGAATAATGTTACATTACCCAATTGTTCGAATTTGGATGGAGATCATGCCAAGTGTGTGGGGAAACATGTCATCCAAAGGATCCACAAGATTCCAAGTGCCTTCATGAATCCATGCCACCTTATTTTCTTACCATTTATCATTTATGTGACCCATTTAAATGTGAATATGCTAAGCTAAATTCCTTTTGGGTCCCATAGCCCCTTATTACAAAATTTATGTTTCCATCTCAACCTAGGGAACTAGTAGGTTGGTGGAACATAAGTTTGCAAGTAGTCTTATTTGGAAATTATTTAATTGGGGACATGACAAACATGTTCTCAGATATTTACATGGAACTGTGGGATATGGTCTAATATATGCTTCAGGCTGTGATATGAAATTTCAAGGAATTTCTAACTTAGACTGGGTTGGGTGTGTTGTAGATAGGAAGAGTACATCCAGATGTTGCTTCAGTTTGGGCTCTGCAGTCACTTCCTGGTGTAGCAAGAAGTAGAGCTTAGTATCACTTAGCATCACAGAGGCTGAGTATATGGCTGCCAGTACAAAATCTCGAGAAGCAACATGGATTTAAAAACTCCTTGGTGGATTGTTTGGCCATATTCTAGGACCAACTGTGATTCACTATGATAATCAAAGTTGTATACAGATGTCAATGAATCCTATATTTCACAATAAGATGAAGCATATAGAAATCCGATATCACTACATTCGTGATATGGTGCAGAAAGGTGCGGTAGGATTACAGTATGTTACAATACATCACCAAACTGCAGATATTCCTACATAGCCTCTTCTCCAAACAAATTTTGAAAAAAATTGCAAAAGTGCTGGAGTAGAAGAAAATTCATTCCACACGGAGAGGGAAATATGAGACTGATATATATGATGCTTTCACACAGATGCCTCTGTAGCAAGGATTTCTCCATTGCTACAGGGCAGGAATGGATACCTTCCATCTATAGGATGGAAGGATAACGTTCCTAATGGTAATGCAAGAAAAAAAATGGAACTAAAAGAAAGCAAAGGGAGCAGAAAGGAAAGATATGGAAAACCTGCACACAAGGTTAGACTCCAGAACCCTGCATACAATTGTTAGAGCATGAAATAAACTTGCAAGCAAACTGAATTAGATGAAAACTAAAATGAAAAAGACATTAAACAATAGATTATACCTCTTAGTGGAAATGGGCCACCATGCCCTAGCTTGGAGAAGCACCTCTCTCTTGGCAATGGGGGAGCTATGGGTCAAAGGGAAAATGGATGAGAGGGAGTTTGGGTGGCTTGAGAGGCAAATGGTCTCAAGGAATCCACTCGGGCAGCATAATAGTATGCAAGGGAGGAATGTTTTGAGAGTGACCCCCACCCCTCTATTTATAGCTTTTTTAGGGTTCTAAGCCCCTGGTCAGGGATTTAGCCCCTTTTGCTTAAACTTTAGCTCCTTTTAGGGTTTTAGGCTCCATTGAGGGGTTTTATCCACTTTTTGGAGGTTTTAGCCCCTAGGAGAGCTATTTAGGATCTTTTTAGGGGTTTTTAAGCCCTCTTGAGGGTGTGGGGGTCAAATGGGGTCAAATGAGGGTCATGTATGGGTGTCCTTGGGTGTTGTAGGCCATGTAGAGCTGAGTGAGGGATTTTTTGGATTAACATATTGCCCCCTAATGTGTGAGGGAAAGAGCTCATCGTATGGCTGACGGACATCATAGGATTTTCTACAGAGAGGTGGTGCTTCCTGAGCTGGGGCATGGTGACTTTTGGTTTTGTATTAATATGGTTCCCATCAATGGGTGAGATAAAAACAATGTGTAACATGTATATGAACGAGGAAGGAATTCCCATGCTCATAACAATGTCAAAAGAATAATGTGATCTATGCTCTATAATACAAGAGTCGATCATGTACAACTGATGATACATAGTGGTTGCCTCCATGAGAAGCTGAATACAATACTGATCTGAAGAACTACTACATTGGACCCATGGAATTCTCATGGAATTCTATATCTTCATGACTGATAAGCTGTTAGATCTGGAACAGTACATAGTTGTATGGACTCACTGATGGAGAGTTAGAGTCTCTGTGGTACAAGTATGTTGCATCATGCATAAATCTATATAGAAGCACTACTGGGGCTTCTGAACACTGTCTCCAACGCAACCCAGAAATCACAAGGGTCATAAACCTTTTTAGGTCCCTTGAATAGACTCATCAATGTGCTAGAGTCAGGTGATATCCTGATTCTTCGACCAAATACTGCACAGACCAATACCCTGTATGAATCTCAACGATGCAATGATGTAGCTGGAGTCGAGGACGTGATAAATAACCATCCCAAGAGGCACTAAGGACTCCTCTCAAGTGGTCCAAGGAACTCATAAATGAGGTTAATAAAACCAATACACAGGGACCTATGGGTCTATCCTATGGAATATGTGTGTTGTCGTCGACAAAGGGAGACCTACCCCAGGTCAAGGAAATGGTGTTTCCTTGACCAGAAGCATGAGGGAGATAGCCGAAAGATGTGAAACAATCTGAGGACTGACCCACTGACTAGGGGGGTGGAGGGGAAGAGTTGAATAGGGGCAGAGGGAGTGTAGTAGACTCAAACTTCCTTTGTTTATAGTATGATGGTAGGGAGGACTAGGCAGCAAATGAAATTGACTCATGGGAATGGGATCATAGCTGTAATACTAGGAATGTCACTGTAGATGGGAAATACTTGGGGGAGGTAGATACTTTTGATATTGATGGGATCCAAGGAAGACACCTTGTAGAGTACTCTGAACAAAGGAGACCCAAAGTGGGAATGCTACCAGACTGTTTTCTGTGGGGTGGTGTCTAGAGACACTATTGTGGTACAATCTCGTGGATTTCTGGTGAGCCTAAGAAAGTAAATGCTTGATGGTGCTTTTAATTTTAGAGAGTTTGAAAGCATGAAGAAGACTCTAGTGGGGGTTCTTTTTCGTTGGTAGTCTCTTGTGCCCGAAAAAGGATAAAAGTATGCATAGGAGAGCTCGCCCATCCTGTAGGGGATGAGAGACTTCTTTACCGTTGGTAGTCCAGTCAGTCTGGAAAAGGTTAAACCTATACTGACTGGACGGTCATTCAGATACTTTTACGAGCATGAATGAAACCAAGTTTGCTCGGCAATATTTTCTTCCTGAGAAGGTTGGAAAAGAGCTTAATGAGAACCCATGGTGAGCTTTTTAGTAAAGTTTGGCCCCTCTTCCTAAGAAAGCATAAAAGTATGTAGAGGGGAATGGTCTTGGCTTGAATGTGCCATGGTGGTCCTTTTCATTTGATGGTATACATAGTCTGCAAAAGGAGATAAATGAGATGATGTAGATGCCCTTTCCTATACTTTAATGAGCAGGAAAGGAAGAAGTTGCGCTCAACAATCTTTTCATTTTTTAGGAGTTAGAAAAGAGCTTAAAAGAAACTCTAGTATGGTCAATTGATTGCGGTGGCACAAACGATGCCCCATGTCGGGACGGTGGACAATGGTCCAAAGGTCATCCATGTAGTATGGATGGAGCAGATGACTCTTAAACATACCAATACATGCACAGGATAGATCGTGGTAGAGGCACGCGATTCGATGCGGCAGAGGCACACAAATTGAGGTGGATCTCGGAAAGAGGTCAGGAGATTCATGTGTGACTTGTGGAGGACGGAATTGACTACATGTGATGTGAGTGCAAGTCTGAAGGCATTTATATGCCAAATACATGCAAAGGAAATGATTCATCTTTTGGACGGTGGTCCGGATATCTACATAAGGTATGGTGGACGGAGTAGACAGCTATGTGTTAAAATAAAAAAAGATGTTCCTTACAAGTGGTGGCCTGAGAACCTGCATGAGTAGTGGTAGGAAAGTGTGATGCAAGTACAAGTCTGAAGACACTTGTATCACCATTATGTGGATTGTAAATCGAGGTAACTTCCTAGAAGCGGTCCCAAAATTTGTTTGTTAAACATGAGACAATGGTCTCATAACGAGATGGAAATTTGGGCCTGGAGGTGTGAGAGGTGTCTCGAATAGGCTCTAAGTGACTTTGGATTAGCATCTAATGGTGTTGCCCCTGACTTGTGGTAAAAAACATTGAAAAACAAAAAGGAAAAAACTACGCTATAAGGGACTCATCGGGCATAGACTCTATTGAGGTGGAGCCTGTTACGTGGCTTCTCTAAGAGTCGATCCTCTAAGTCAGCAAAAAGGTATGCCCCCTTACCGAGACGAAGGTCATTGGTAAGGCAGGGTGACAGAATATGGTCTTTTATGGGAAGAACCGATTCCACACTATGGTTTAAAGGGAACGGGGTAAAACCAGAGGGTATCTTATAGATCTCTCCGTCATTGCGTAAGTGGTGCTGGGATAGATCAAGTGGATCTTCCACAGCTGACGAGGCGAAAGGGAAACTGGTGCTAGATATCATGAAAATGGTATTGGTTGTGTCTTTGGTTGCCTTGCCCCTAGTATCTGTTTGAGGGAGAGGGGAAGGCCTGGAGACATGAGGATTCTTTGATGGACCTAGAGGTAGGTGCAACATCATCTCAATTGGATGGACATGAGTCAACATATCCTGTGGCCTTAGAGGTAGGGTAGGTCGTTCAAGGTACCACACAGGATCTCCCAGTGTGAAATCCTATAGATTGCGGGTTGCCAAGATAGACTTACTCACGATTCTAGATGGTAGGAAAAGGAAACGGAAAAGAAAAAGGAAAAGTATCATGTTGATCAGGAATGAACGCCACTGTTTCCCTGGTAGCTGAGTTTGAGGTTGCGGCTACGGATGGAGCTTGTCGTCCCAAGGGTACTTCGAAGCGGTTAAGGCTTCAAGTATCTCCTCATCATTGCGAAAGCAATGAAGAGACAGGTCTGATGGACCGTTGGTAATGGTGGAGACAAGAGGGTCTATATAACTGGACATCATGTAAATGGACTTAGTGTCTGAAGAAGGAGGTGGGGGTGGACTTCTTCAATCAGAGTGATCTCTGATTCAAGGGAATGTTGTCGAAGGTTGGCTAAAGCCATTCAAAACTCAGACAAGTCTTGGTAGTAGTGAGAATAGTGTCCATACAATCCGTAGAGGGTGAAAGCATGGTTTATTCTCAATGACTTTTTTCTCACTATTGGTCCGCTTGGAAGTTTAACCATGGGGAGGTTTTTCATTGTATCCATGGCATCCAAATGTGCATGGATTATAGGAATCTCAGGGAAGTTTTGAGTTGGATGGCCCTATTCTTTGCAGATGGCGCAAGGCAGGATCTGTTAAGGTTCAGTAGTAGCTTTCGCGTTCTTTCCCCTGGCCCTTTTTTGGGTGGGGCTGTGTGGGTGCGGGTGCGGTGGTTGGTTTTTGTGGGTTGGGTGGAGGGTGAGACTCGACCGTAATGGGTTGCACGGGGGTTAAGACTACCTGGGGCATTGGTGGTTGAGCTAGTGGATCAAGACACCAGATGGGAATTCCCAATGTAAAGTTGGGTAAGTTTAAGGTGGCCATTACTGGCTTGCTCATGACACCAGGCAGGGGAAAGAGGAAGGGAATTGTATGGACTCGAGAGGAGCCCAGATAACTCCCTGATGGTTGTGCATAATGTCGTGGCTACAAATGGTGTTGCGGCTTCTATTGATGTTGTGGTTACGGACGGTGTTGTGGTTGGGGTTGGGGTTGCGGCTGTTGTTGATGTTGCAGATGCGGACAGTGTTGTGGTTGCGGTTGGGGCTGCAGCTGCGGTTGTTGTTTGGGTGTAGTGGTGCTGGATGAGAGCATGCACAAGTCTATAGTCTCATTTGGTATTGGTGGTGGTGACACTAAGGGGAAATAAGTCATCATGGTGGTATCGAAAAAAACCTAGGGCCCACATTCAACAATGGGGAGGCTGGTATGTTGTCAACCATGGTGTTGACTGCAGGGATAACATTGGCGTGTGTGGTCATCCCTTGTGGATCAATGGTGTTGATCATAGGGATAAAATTGGTAGGTTCTGTTAGCCCTTGTGGATCATGATAATTCACTTGGTCAACCATCACGATTTTCCCTTCGTGGGGGGACATCATGAGACGGAAGACAGTTGATGCTACGACTCTCATAGCGTACATATAACTTCTTTTAAGGGGAAGGTTATAGTCTAATTAGGTGTTGACAACCTCTATGTCAATCAGAACTATCTTCCCAGCTAATGTGATGGGGACATGGGGGAGGATTCCTTGGGCTTTAGTGGGATGGCCATCATAATCCCATAGAGTTGTGGAGGATGGTTGTAGAATTGGGGATCCAAGTTTTTGCCATACTAGGGTAGACATAACACACATGGATGCCCCCTCATCCACTATGCACCAGTGCACAACCAAATTCCAGATAGACACTGGGATCTGAAAGGAAATGGTTAATGGCATTTGCGGTTCTCCATTCTTCGTGTCGAATGTGATCAAATTGGAGTAAGAGGGGTTTACGGTCCCAAGGGCAGCTAGTAAAGCTTTTTGTTGCATTGGGAAAGTTTTGAGTACCTTAAGAGCAGACATGGTGGTAGGTGTTTGAACCAAATCATCCACGATGCTGTATCTGACAGCAGCTCTAGCCGTGGCGTTATTGGAAACCCGACATATGGGGGGTGCGGGAAAGGGGTAACTAGAGAGGTGCATTGACTGTTTTAGACGTAGATTCTGTTGATGTGTCAGTGGTTTTGGTGTTGGTTCTATACTAATTTCATCCAGTTTGTAGATTGACCTCTTCAATTGTCATCGCTAGCAGGTAGTGGACACTTGTTTCTGTCGTGGGAGGTGCCCCCAGAGCATTGGGATTGGGTTGGAGAGGGGGTGCAGTTATCACTAATCCTTGGACTGGTAATGGGTTTTGGAGCACCATAGGAGGAGGTCCTTATGGTGTCAGGTTGGGTTGGGCTTAGTCCATTATATTGGTGACATGTTGAACCTTGTTTCTAATGGCTTGTTTAGCACGACCCATGAAGGGACACTTGAATGTGTAGTGCCCATAGACCTCGCATAATGTGCACGGTTGGTTTGTCCGCAATGGAGCATTGCATCTTGGTGCATTTGGTTGTTGAGGATTTTGGGCTAGCCGGTTTGTCGTGACATTGTTGGGAGGATTTGGTTGTTGACTACCTCCCTACGGTTGATTGTTGCCTTGGTTCCGGGGTTGGTTATTCCTAGCTTGTCCTTGTTGGTTATTGGGGGTTGGCTGGTTGGGACAGTTTTGTTGTGCAAACACCTATCCTAATGGAGCTGGTAGAGTAAGGGCAGGGGCTTGAATGACTTGCACTGGTGGTGCATAGTAGAATTGGCTAGGTGTCGGTGCCACAAATGTGGGCATTTGTCCCATGTATTGTTGTGTCAGCCAAGCTAATTCCTAGGCCTGCTGCGGTGGCACAGATTGTGCATAAGAAGTTGTGGCTCCAGAAGAGGACATCGTTCTTGCATAGTCCAGAGTTTGGTTTTGGTAAGAAACACTAAAGGTGTTGCTTGGTTGTGGTGGTATTGCAGGTGGTGTCGGATGGTACTGTGGTTGGTGAGAGACAGAATCTATGATGCCATCTCCAGCATGGGATTCCTTCGATGCATCCTGGTAGGAGGTGCCTACACGGGGAGCGTCTAGAATGACAGTGTAAAGGTATCCATACTGTGCATAGATCAGATTAAACTATTGGGATTTCAATATGGCCTCCTCTTCAGATTGGGGATGTTCGGATGCGATGTCCTTTGCTATAAGTGGGAACAAGGTTTTAAGGAACCAATCCAGGAATATCCTATCATCAAGTTGGATCTTACACAAACTACAGTGTCGCTGCCACTCATGGATGTGGTCGGTTATGTGGGTCACAGTATTATGGCAGCAAGATAACAATATCTCCACCCGTTCGCCATATCTGACGGGGAGTTGGAAATATTGCAAGAACATGAAATCTAGGTAGTTGAAATCCGGGTACTTGACTTGTGGTAGCTGGATGTACCACTTGGCTGCAGCACCTGTGAGGGTGCGTTGGAATAGTCTTATCTTGATTGAATCATCTATGATGTTGTTTGATGAGAACCATAGATGAAACTTCATGAGGTGGTTTTGGGGGCACTCCCCTGCCTTCCCTTCAAACTTGGGAATGTCTGAGGGAAGTTTGGTTGGCATGGGAGGCCAAAAAGTTTGATGGAGGATTAACCGAGCCAAATCAGGCAAGTTGAGATGTGCCAAGAAAGGAATGTTTGACCCAAGGTTGATGTGAGATGGGGCAGCCATGGTGGTGGGGTTTGCAAGTGCATAATGAACCTGCATAGCTGGGGGTACTTGTGGCACCATTGTGCCAGTGCCCCCAAGTGTGGTGGGAGGGACAGTGTAGGTGGAAGGGCCACTACCCCC
Source organism: Pseudotsuga menziesii (assembly GCA_001517045.1). NCBI lineage: Eukaryota > Viridiplantae > Streptophyta > Pinopsida > Pinales > Pinaceae > Pseudotsuga > Pseudotsuga menziesii. The sequence continues at coordinate 57,919 of LPNX010840858.1, read as the reverse complement.
ATGTATGACAGGAGGGGCAGTGTAGGTGGAAGGGCTGCTACCCCCATGTGTTATAGGTGGGACAGCTTGATTGGTCAATATGGGTGGTGGTAGCTAGCTTATGACGGTTTGCATAACCGTGTTGTGGCCACTTGTAGGGTTGTTGGTGATAGTTTGTGGTGTGGACATGGGTCCAATGGCAATTACTACGACGAAAAATGGATCCGGGTTTGCACCATCCATGGGGCTTGATGGTGTAGTGTGCAGATCTGGTTCAGAATGATATGAGTCTGAATCTAAATCAGAGGCTGTGTGGCCTTTTGATGGTGTGGAAGGTCATCGAGAATGGTCTCGATGATGTCAATTTAATGACCCATACTATGGTGGTTTGCCTCTTAGGCGTGAGGAAGAGCGTGAGGGATCAATTGTGTCAAATTTGTATGTTAAAATGGTGGTAATTATTTTTGGACCCCGGTTTCAATGGATTCCTATTGGCTTCAAGTGGTCACTCGGCCACCAAGACTACTAGAAGACAGTGCTTGAATTTTTCCTCACGGGAGTGGTACTCAATCAGTGGGGGTCTTTTCCCGTTTCGCTTGGAAATTCCTCTCAACAGCCAGCTAATTTGGGGTTCCCGTGGTACTCCTCACAATGATTTTATGGGCTAAGCCAAAGTACTTCCCACAGTTAAGGAAGTCAGGGACTTATGTCCTTAAAGACTGCAGAATGTTTAACTTAGTGTAAATTGTAAATTTTATTGGCTCACTCAGCGTCATGAACTGAGTTGGGTTGATTTATATGGTATGGTTTGTATGTCTTTTGTTTTTTTGTTATATCTGGTGGCTACTTAAATGGTTTATGAATATTCCACAGAGTTCATAACATTGTGAATGAAAGCAGTAAATAATAATCATAAATTTTTAGACATGTACCGTTTGTGATCCTGAACTATGATAGCCTGACTAGGTGACTACCTTGCACCTATATTTTCCTTAAACCAAGATAGGGTGCTAGGCTCTCAACACAATGGGACTAATCTCATTCATAGATCCATAGGTCACCCTCCAGATGCAAGGTTGGTCAACAGGGAGGATGCTGAGCACCGTGAGAAGCCCTCCTTCTCTACACCCTCTACCTTCCAAGTCACCCATTTTTAGTGCCTTCGAAAAATAATAGGTGAAGTTCCTATTACTATATGAGCTTCACCCTTCATCTTATCCCAGAATATCCCGAAGGGTGATTACTAGGTAGAGGAGGAAGGGTTAGGCAAGATGTTGATTTTAAGTAAATTTTAATCAAGCTATGTTTATTAACCCATTAACCATTGATTCACACTTTGATTTAATCAAGATTTGTTCTATAAATGAAATGAATACAAATAGAAATAGAAACAAAAATAAAAACAGTTTAGATGGACAGAGGCGGCTAAGCCACACTGATAGTCCTTAACTTTTAGAAAATAAAACTCTGAGTGATAGATCGCACTTTTCGGGTCAAATGTGGTGAGGGGGTCACCAAATTTTTCCAGAAACAGGCGAGGGAGTCAATCAGAATTCGTAGACAGAAGCAGAATGAATTATGGAAGGGGGTCACACCTTTTGGGGATAAATAGGCAACCTGGTCACAACTGTGAGGCCAGAATGAGTGACCTAGTCCCCTCTTTGGGCCTGATAAGAGCGACCTACTCCAAAAACTGAAATTTTTTCGACCCTGAGTTAGATCCGGCCAATAGTAACCTGTATTGTCACCAAATGGACTCATTTTTTCCTTGAGGAGGATCAACAGTAGCTGGAAATGTAAATAAATAGGAATCTAAGCTATATTTTAATAGAAAATTAAAGTAGGGAAAAAAACAGAACTAAAAACTGAAACTTTGAAAAATAAACCCAGGGATCTTGTGGGATCGACCTGGTATGGTCGCCAGTTCTGTAGCAGGGATTTATCCCTTACTACAGGGAAGGAATGGATACCTTCTGTGTATAGGATGGAAGAATAGGGTTCCTAATGGTAATGCAAGAAAAAAAAAGGAACTGAAAGAAAGCAAAGGGAGCATAAAGGAAAGATATGGAAACCCTGCACACAAGGTTAGACTCCAAAACCCTACATACAGTTGTTAGAACATGAAATAAACCTACAAGAAAACTAAGTTAGAAAAAAAATAAAATGAAAAAGACATTAAAAAACAGATTATACTTCTTGGTGTAAATGGGCCACCATGCCCTAACTTGGAGAAGCACCTCTCCCTTGGCAATGGGGGAGTTATGGCTCAAAGGGAAAATGGATGAGAGGGAGTGTGGGTGGCTTGAGAGGAAAATGGTCTCAAGGAATCCACTCGGGCAGCATAACAGTATGCAAGGGAGGAATGTTTTGAGAGTGACCCCCACCCCTCTATTTATAGCTTTTTTAGGGTTCTAAGCCCCTAGTCAGGGCTTTAGCCCCTTTTTTGGGATTTTAGCCCCATTCGCTCAAAATTTATCTCCTTTTAGGGTTTTAAGCTCCTTTGAGGGGTTTTAGCCCCTTTTTGGAGGTTTTATCCCCTAGGAGAGCTATTTAGACTCTTTTTAGGGGTTTTTAAGCCCTCTTGAGGGTGTGGGGGTCAAATGGGATCAAATGAGGGTTCTGTATGGGTGTCCTTGGGTGGTGTAGGCCATGTAGAGTTGAGTGAGGGATTTTTTGGGTTAACAACCTCTACCTTTTTTGAATCTCATCCAAGTATGGGAGAAATCCCATTGGCATTGTGAGATAGGCAGGTAGAAAGTGACTGTGTACACAGATGACCACTACATGTTCGGATTCTCAATCTAGTGTTCTTTGGAGTATTCCCACCAACTCTTGATATGAACAAGTTGTAGATGTTCATGTACAAAGGTGGATTTTGCTCACCTTAGTTCTTATCTAGGTATGGGAGAAATCCCATCATCATCTTGAGATGAACAGGACATAGACGGTTGTGTGCATTGATGACCAATACTTAACGTTCAAATTCTCAATCTGGTGTTCTTTGGAGTATTCCCACCAGCTCTTGAGATGAACTGGTTGTAGATGGCCATGTACACTGGTGACCTCTATTGGCCCAGGTTCTCAACTTGGTGTAGGAGAATTCCCACCATCACTTGAGATGAACTGATAGTATATGGATGTGTAAAGCATGCATAGGTTCTTAGGTACAGACGAACTCATAACATATGAAGATGCTTGCTGTTGTACTTCCCGATGGATTATGTAAAGTTGTAGAGCTGATAGATCTACTGACGGACCAAGTGGATCATATTTTAAATGACACCTCTCGATAGACAATGTTGACAACATTCAATATGTATAGATATGATCGAGACATATGATATGTACATAATAGACCTATATGTTCATGATGCTGATGATGACCATATATGATGAATACCTTCCTTGTTGAGAGGGAGTGTTGAAAGTTGTGCAACTTCAGAAGTTATTTTTATTGTCCTTGTATTGTATTTCCTTGTACCTCCTACGAGAGTTCATATTGATGTAAATATTCATGTAAATCCTAGAAAGAATCAATGTAAACCTTGGGGAAAGAGAAAAACAAGAAAAGAATAAAAATAAAATTATTTTGTATTTTCCCCAAGGTAGGTCGACACCAGCAATTTTCCACATGTAAAATCAGTATAAATAGGAGACGCCCCTCCTCCTTATTCAACACATTCACATAAGTCACTCAGACAGAAAAGGTGCACTACTGTAGTCTGGGAGATTATTTTTCTGGGGTTATATATTATAGAGACATTGTCTCTCTCTCTCTTCTTCTCTCTGTTATTAGGAGTCATTATCTCTATACGAAGGTTTGTTGGGTTTTTCCCGATTCGGTTTCCTAGGATAAATTCTTGTGTTCTTTGTTTCTGTGCTTTGTCTTTTTATCCTATTGTTTATTTTCAAATAAGGATACTGATATAGTCTTGTATAAATCTAACAGATATTTACCCCCATTGTTCTTCCTCATTATGCTCAAAACCCATGAGTGGTTGTAGGTGTACATGTTTATTGATATTGCAAGCTCCACACATTTATTCACCCACTCATTTTTTCCAATATACTCAAGCATGAGGTCCAAACAATGGGATGCACATGGAGTTTACCAAATGGTAGGGTGTTTTTACTCTAACATATTTTCCACTGCAACATTGTTGGAGGCATTGTCATTGATTATCTATACAACAATATCTGTCCCCACCTCTTCAACTACTTCATCCAAAATATGAAATAATAATTATGCATCCTTCACATAATCAGAGGCATCCACATATTTAAGAAACATGGTTCCTTTTGAGAAAGAAATCAGGAAATTGATAATGGTGTCATATTTTCCATCATTCCATCCATCATATATTATTGTGCACCATGTTTTGCTCTAGGATTTCTTGAAATACTTGAGGTATTCATCTATTATTTGGACTTCATTTCATAAAAGCGCCCCCCCCCCCCCGATATCATGAAAACTAGGGCCTTTGAATCCTAAACCACATGAAGCCATAAAATATATCATAGGTTGATAATATGAAGAATTAGTTGCATTGAAAAGTATGTCTACATCATACCATCGTATAGCAAAACAATCCTAAGAAACCTCATCCATATTATTCGATTCAAAATCAATGATGGGATGAGCACCAAGGGTATTGTAGGGTACAAACAAAGAGTTAACCCCTCTACCAGTTCCCCTACATGGCCTCTTAAAATTGGATAAACTAGGTCCCACTCTCCCTTTAACAGGAATATTGGAGGATTATCCAAAACTAGGCATTTCATATTGAGGGGTATCATCACCCTCATAGTCACTATCATACTCAATTGGCATGGAACGTGTCCTTGTGTCTTTTTTAAACTTCTTTGTCTTGGATTTTTCTTCTTGGTAGTCCCCAATACTACTCAACATATATGCTCTCATATCATCAGATAATTTTGTACAAGTTTCAACATTGCCTCTTGCATGTACTAACTGTTGTTTTATCCTATGGATACCCCCCTAGCAAATTTCTTCCCACAATAATTGAATACCTTATTCCCATTCTCATCCAATTGGAAATTACTCCATGCTAGATCCCTCCTACATTTTGGATCTGTTGGAACATATTTCTCATCTATACCTTGGTTAATAATCTTTGCATAATGTTCCAAGTGTTTAGTGTAATTTGGTCCATGTGAAAATGGTTCTAGTTCCTAGTCTAGTGTCTTAGACCAAGAGTTTGTCCACATTTGACCCACTTAGACTAGTCCTTATTCCATAAAAGATTATTTGTCCACTTACCCACTCATTTCCTTATTCTATTGAGTCAGTACACCCTTCTATGCTACATTTATGGGGTAGTTATTGCATTTCCCTATTTTAAGGAGACTAGATGCACCCTCTTGAGGATTTGGTCAATTTGTTGATTAATGGTCCAAAATCAAGCCACTAAACCACCTCTATCCTCCCTTATGATGGTTCCTTTCACACTTTTTGACTAGCCTAACCACTGAATGGTCCATCTAGGTTCATTTCACCTCATTATGGACACTACTTGGAGTTACACTTGGCACAATGTCATAGATTGGGGAATTAGTCAAGATAATCCAACATTAATGTGATCTACCCATGGTATTTACCAAACATATTACATGTGATAATTCCTATATATTGTACTGGTTTTTTATCAATATGTACAGTAATGGAAATATATTCTAGAGAGGTTTCTCTATTTTATGTCTCAAATTCTTCTCTCATTTCATGCTATCACTAGAATAACTATAAGTAATAATTTCTAATGGATCTAGATCTAGGTGGTTTTCACATGAATCAAAACCTTGGTTGTGATGTTGTGCAAGCCAACTTTCACATGGTATCAAAGCTAGTATTATTCATAGCGTTCTTCTTAGTTTTTCTTAAGAGTTTTGTTTGCAAGTTCCTACAACAACTTCATGGATTCGAAATCAGTTCCTTTCCAATCTCCATTCAACTATTCTGAGTGGAAGCCTAAAATTTGTGCATATATCAAGATAAAATGTCTCTATGATGTGTCCAGTGGTGTTGTGAGTGAGACAGAGTCCTTTGAAGAGAAGTGTGATTGGAATAATGATTGTGATAGAGCCTATGGAACTATGTGTGTAGTTGTACCTCCTAGAATGCACTATCTCCTTGATTTTGTTGAATACCCATTTGAGCTTTGGAGAAATATATATAAAGATATTGGCATGCAGAAATATGATATTATCTATATGGAAAGAAAGAAAATGGGAACCTCCTTATGTGTTCTCCCTCCAAAGGTCTCGCCCTCATGCATTTCTCAAGAATTTTTTCGAAATGAAGAAGAAGATGTATATAGGGATTCAACAAATGATCCAACTCAAGTTTCTTCCTTTGAGAATTCCTCTCTTTTCCAAGAAGCTATTTTTCATGAATATAGCATACGAGTTGATTCCATCAATACTATTGAAGAGTTATCTCTCCATTCCATGTCTTTCTCCTCTATGTAATCTATTACAAATGATGAAGATGGATTGCTAGTCGGTGATCATAGTGTGCCTTCTCTAGAAGATGGGTTTTCTTCACATGAGAGTATTGGTTCTAAAGATGGTCAAGGAGAAGTTTGGAAGTCAATTGAACATATCTCATTACTTCACACTCTTTTTATTCCTATGTTTTCCTACACCATGACTAGTAGAATTGCTTCAAGTTCATTTAAAGATGGAGAATCCTTGGCCATCAAAATGGCACATTTGGGACACTTGTTCCACCTTCTTGGAGCTGATTACAACCTTATTTCAAAGTTGATGCTTCAAGAGCCTTATTATTCGCTTGGGGTCACTTATTCTCATGCACTTCAAGTCTATTTTTGGGCATGGCACCCTAGTTGGTTCGAAGTTCAATTTTGAAGAGCATCATTCGCTCTACTATCAGTGAAATTTAGTTGTTCTGCATGGTCCCAAGATTCATAATGTAGCTGTACACATTCCTTAGTTGGTTGAGAACATTCCACTTCTTCCAAAGAAGAAGATTCCTTCAAACATACTCATTTAGTTTGGAGTGTATACATATTTTGGTTTCTCTTTCATGTCCATTTTCTAGGGAGGATTTTCCCCATGTGGTTTTTCCTATTTCCTCAATTCATATGGATTAATAATGTAAAGGGTGACCATGAGCCTTGTTTCTTGGGCCCTCAATATTTCCTCACAAATATTTTGGCTTAAGGGGGGGTGTTGGAACATATTTCCCATATAGACCTTGATTAATAATCTTTGCATAAGGTTCCAAGTGTTTAGTGTAAGTTGTTCCATGTGAAAATGGTTCTAGTTCATAGTCTAGTGTCTTGGACCAAGAGTTTGTCCAAATTTGACCCACTTAGATGAGTGGTTATGCCATAAAATCTTGTTTTTCCACTTAACCACTCATTTCCTTATTCTATAGAGTCAATGCGCCCCTCTATGCTACATTTATGGGGTATTTATTGCATTTCATTGTTTTAAGGAGACTGGGTGCACCCTCTTGAGGATTTGGTCAATTTTCTAATTAATTGTCCAAAACCAAGCCACTAAACCACCTCTAGCGCCCTCATGATGGTTCCTTTCAAACTTGTTGGCTATCCTAACCACTTCATGGTCCATCTAGGTTCATTTCACCTCATGTCATAGATTGGGGAAATAATCAAGATAATCCAACATTAATGTGAGCTACCCATGGTATTTAACCAAGGTATTGTCTGTGATAATGCCTATATATTGTGCTGTTTTTTTTCTCAATATGTACAATAATGGAAATATACTCTAGAGAGGTTTCTGTAGTTTATGTCTCAAATTATTCTCTTGTTTCATGCTATCTCTAGAATAACTATAAGTAAGGACTGCTAATGAATCTAGATCTAGGTGGTTTTCACATGAATCTAGATCTAGGTGGTTATGATGATGTGCAATCCAACTTTCAAAGGATCCATGGAAAATAAAAATATGGAAATAAAACCCTAGGATTTATTAATTTCTAAGAAAAAAAATAAAATATAAGAGAATAAGAAAGTAGTATTGACATACCTTCACAATCCTTGAAACGTTTGAGAATAAATGCATCTCCCAACAGAAAAATAACGTCTCTATAGAATCCCATAAAATATGAAAACAACACTTGAATAATCTCCAAAAATAGTCCAAGAAACAACTGCAAATCTGCTCCAAAAATAGTCCAAGAAACAAATCGAAATCTTCTCCAAAAATACAATTTGAGAATTCTCCAAAGAAGACTGCAAACAAATATTTGATTCTGCCCAAGAAATTTGTCAAAAGCACCCAACAAAATCAACTCAAGAACACTCCATAACTGCCCAAGAAACTTAGCTCTCAAGAACTCCAAAGAGATGGAATGAATAGTGTGAGTAAACCAGAGGGGGGGTGTGTCTTTAAATATCATTACTAGTTGCTTAGGGTTAGGTTAGATGAATTAGGTTAGTTCATTTTCTATTTTTTTTTTAATTTGAGTTCTATGGGTTCCCAGTCGTTGTCGTACAATATAGTACAAACCTGACCAGTTCCATACGGATACGGTCAAAACCGATCGGTTCACTGGCAATTTGATTTTTTTTCCTGGTCAACTGTTTTGGTTCGTAAACCAGGATGAACAAGCCTCTAAGCCAGTTAGACTTCCCAATTTTACCATTTTTGGTCTAGTTCTGATAACACTAGTTATAACAAGACATTTCATCGTAATACATTTTGATTTCAATCTAATCATGTTACAATAATTAAATGCACATGGATTGTGCATAACAATATAGTTTGTTGCATCTAGATTGTGCATTGTGTATAACATTGGTGTTTAAGTGCACCAAAGTAAATTAAAAAAACATTGTTATATTTTACTATCTTACTTTAAATTACTTTGACAAAAGAGACTATGAGGACAATAACTCCTTTCAAGAATTTGTGAGCGTAACATACAGGTAAATTCTAGTATGATTATGATATAATGAGTACTTACGAAAATATAATATGATTCTCGTAAAGTTGATAATATGATAATAGATTACATGAATGATTTATTCCAAGTATATACTTCACACGAAAGACAATAGGAATGAAATGGGCAGATTTAATTTCCTATTGAAACGCTGGAAAGAAGTAAATGTAGCATTTCTTAGAATGTTAAGTTTGAGTATATGGCATATCTATGTTAAATAAATTAATTTAGAAAAGATAACAAGTGTAAATTGAAAGTATTGAAGTATTTTTGAACTGATTTACACATATTTTGCAAGATACTAGTAGCACCAAAATATGAAGTTGTAATATGATGCTTAGAAATTGATGAAGTTGGGCATATCTTCTCGAACATAAAAGTGAAATGATTAGTATACATAGTGCTAATATAATTGTATCGAAATGCATGGATGTTATATTATGAAAGGTAAACTTGGGGTGATCCAGGAATTATACGTGTAGCTATGTGCACTTGGGAAAGTGAGCTCGTGCTTGTTTGTAAAACAACACGATGGACGAAATGATAAATGGCTAGCGATCATTTCATTTGAAGGAATATATTATATTATATGTCATTGTGAATGACATTGTTGTGGATAAACTGCAGGGAATGAGTCATAACAATTTCAATATAAGATGTAAAGTCTTGAAGGGGTTAAGACATCGATTGATGTTGAGATGGAAAAATCTGGAGCATCAAAGGTAATTGCTATTGAGTTGGAAAAATTCTAGAGCATCAAGGATAAGTTTGACTTAGTGTTCAGTTGATAACTATGAAGCATCAAGGATGATTGAATTGAGATATATTTAATTTGATTTTGATTTGGGAACTCTTGACCATCAAGTATCATTGATAAATGCAATCATCTATATTATTGTATCCATTTAATGTTTATCTTTTAGAAAATGTATCAATTACATCTCATTATGATTGATAGTGTTTTGGAGTAATTGCAAGTAATGTGTTATGGAAGTTTCAATAAGACCATGACTTACAACAAAAATTGTTCCCATGAATCCTGCAAAGGAAAGAATGAAGTTGATACAATTAAGATAACTAAAACTATCTCACCTACAAACAAAAAAAAGAGGGGGATTGAGGCTCCCTGTCTAACAAATGAACCTAATAATAAAAAACAAATAATAATAATAAAGTAAGAGATGTGTATTAATGATGTAAATTCCTGATATGACCAATTGAGTATTGGTTTGGCACTGGTTCCGCAAAACAAGAATGTTTGTGTGAAGGTCTGATAAGACCAATCATGTATTGGCCATGCATTTGCTTTTACTAAGAAATTGTGGGGATGCCCAAGTTGTATTCACATCTCGAAGAGAATAGGTAGGAGATGCACCTAAAACTATATAGTAAAGTGAAAGGGTATTTTCTTTGTGATGGATGGGGCATGTTATAGTAGAAAGTCGTGTTGAGGCTTGGAGAGCCTCAAACGGAACATTGATTAATCTTGGAATACAATGTAGTATAATTCCACATTCCCTATTATGGTATTCATTGATGACCGTTGGGAATAGGTTCCCTGGCCCGAGATGAATGATCATGTGCACGTCTTATGCTCACATATTGAACTACTTATATGTACATTAGTACTATTATAAATTAATATGTGTTTCATATTTTTCTTTTAAGCATGTTATGATCACGTTATGAAAGTTGATATGATTTATTTATTATGAGAAGCATATTGAAAATAACTAAGAGTACTTTAGAAGAAGTACTACCATAAAAGAGGTATGGATGAGGATGCTTTATATAGAAAAGTTATGTCATGAAAAGAAATATGTGAATATTCTATCATGTGTGTGTGTGTGTGTGTGTGTGTGTGTGTGTGTGTATATATATGGTTGACAGATATTGTAGATGCAGGAATATTACAATTTGAAGCTTTGTAAGTAAAACTGAACTCTAAAAGAGTTGCTATGAAAAGGAAGCAACAAGATGTTGCAAAGGAAAATATTACTTGTGTTCTTTTTTATTTTGAATAATCATGTATATGTATATTTTTATGCTAAAATTTTGTATTGTTTGTGTAAGGAACAAGTTATGAAAGATAAGAAGCATTGAAAACATCCAAAGGAGATGTTAAAGATATAGAAGTTCAAGAAAACAAGCAAAAATAACAAAAAAATGTATTTCACAAAGACAATGGAAAGTTGAAGACAAAGTTTTGAAGGAACGAACACCGAGGACAATGTTATTCTTAAGGGGGAATGATACATAATATCATTCTTTTACCCCTATAATTTTGTAACATATAATGTAAAAATGTACCAGTTCCTGGCAAGGAGATCAAGGCCAAAGGCTTGCCAATAAACATTGTAAGTATTGTTGTGATTTCCTAAGTTGTAATTTAAATTTGTAGACTCAAGAGACTAAAGGGCTTGACACAACTAAACGATAAGGGAAAATTAATCCACTAGGGCGAGAGGTGAATGGTTGGGAAGCCATGAGGATGTAAGTTATTGATGACGAGTGTCATCTTGGTGCCCTAAGAACTTGAAGAAAAGTGAACAATGATGTTCACTTGATGACCTTAAGTTTATAAGTGTCGTGTTAAGTTATGTTAATTCTAAGTTAAAATTTAGTATTAAGTTAGATTATGTATTCACTGGTAAGAAAATAATAATCTTCTATGATCTAAGTATTTTTTTTGTAAATAAAAAGTACTATATTAATAATATCAACTGGTTACATATCTCTCTTGTAGAGTTCAAGGTTTAGCATGCACTTGTAGAAACTACACATCAAAACAACTCTAGACTTCAAAGTGAGGGACTTCCAAAAAAATGAATCTCGTCCTCTCTATAACTGGACTAAACTATTAAGGCTATATTAAATCTAAAGACACTTAGAGAGGAAGAAAAACCCTAAGTATTCTTTTTAACCTCGTTGCTTCAAATAGGATCTTGCACACATTCCTTGACACTTGCACTACCCAACTCCATGATTTTTCCCTTCACGGCTTCCTTCAATCCCTTTGGATCCGTGTCCTTCTCCGCATGTCTTCTCTAGATCCCACTTTGGATGGTGCGATCTGCTTCATCTGTATGAAGTTAGGGGCATAAAATTTCAGGCCCATATTGGCTGCAATTAGATCAATATTCCAGTGCATCAGACGACTGTCTTGGTGATGCTCCTTCTAAGCTTGAATTGGCTCCTAGTATCCCTGACACTTTCCCTCACCATCCATGGCTACATGAGCCATGATATTTTTCATGACCCAGTATACCATGAGCTTTCTTTCATAGGCTGATGCCATCCATGCAGTGGTTCCTGGGTCTATCAGCCACTCTTCAATCTCCAAGTGAAATTCCTCCATGGGGATTGTTTGAACCTCCTCCCATAACTCCTTTTCGATAGCCTCAATTTCACCATGAACCACCAAAGGGATACACTCCTAGAATAAAGTGGCCTTTTCTCTGGCCTGGGATTGATCCCAAGTCACTATTCCCCCAGTTCCTCCATTTTTCCTACCTCCGTGACCCCTCGACCCTGACACCATACCAGCTCCAACACTACCTTTCCTCTTCAACGCCATCTTTATGTCAATAAGGAGATGACTAGAAGGACTAGGATTCCTTAATATAATAGACCAAGATATTTGCATACTCAGAGAATTATCACAAGCAAGAATAACCCTTACCTTAACAAGGATGCGTGAAGTGTGGTTGGTAAGGCCTTGTCTTTCACTCTGTAATATAGTTGGGAATCCCATAAGTTTTATGATCATATGGTGCATTCCACCTCCCATCCCGTTTTTACGGCATTTGATTTCTGTACTGATCTTGATTTTCTGCATGATGGAGATCTTAATTACCTGGTGTGGGGGTTGAATTGTATCCTTCCCATATATATTCATTCACTGGTCAGTGTACTTTTATGTACCCTTGAAGAAAGTAGGTGGACCTTTCCCCATCCTTGTTCTATCATTGTTGTAGGTTGGTATCCCCATCTGTCACGTCCCTTTGATTCCAGCTTTCATGGCTATACAACAGTTGTATGTTCCCTCTCACTTGTTTCTCTGTCGCATGATCTGTGCCCACCGGGTGTTGGCATTGGCCCATACACTCTTCACCCTCAAATTCATCAAGTTTTCCTTCTCTGAGGTCCATACCTCCATCCAGCCCAACATTTTCCATGAGGTTAACCACCTTATTGGCTTCCCTCCCGACGTGTTCAAATGACATGGCATGGCATGTGGTGATAATACAGCTCTGATTTTCCAATCTTCTTAGTAGACGCCAACTGGTTGTGCATTTTTTTGTTCTCTGACATGTGGATAGTTTTTTCTCCATATGGATGATGAATTTGGAGTCTCCCTCGATAGTAATTGGGAACCAACCCTCTCTTGAAACCAGCCTGAGGCCCTGGATAAAACCTTCCAGCTCGAATGACTTGTTAGTATCAGTCCTGATGGTACCATGGTATATTTTCATAATACCCCCTGATGTATCCCTGCAAATGCCCCCATATCCATTAGCTCATGGGTTTCCCCTTAATGCACCATCGAAATTTAGTTTGAAGGAACATGATTGCAGAGGAGACCAAAAGCTTGGGCTGGATAGTTGACATACAAGGTTCCTCTTCCGTAAGCCCTCGAGCTCGTTCCTTCCTAAACCCCATCCTGGAGCTATGCATGCTTCTTCCTCCGTGATATCCTTGTCACTCTCTCCACACTACTGGCTTTGAACTATCTCTTGAAGGTTATTGATCAACCTCTTATAGACTTCCTCTTCATTGGACTTCTTTTCCCTGAATATGCGACTGTTTCTTTCCTTCCATAGAACCCATATTAACATCCCTGGGAACATCATCCATAATGTGCCCAGGATCGAATTTTTAAAATCTTTCAAGTTCCATTATTTGAGGGTTAGATTATGATTTCCCCTAACTCTGTTGCTTCTACAGATTATAATCGCTCCCCTATCCCATAGAGATGAGGATAGGGGGTAACCATCCAAGAGATGATTCATGTTTTATTATTCATTAAGGAATTAAGGATATCGGGAGGGGTCGTGCAACCCCCTCTTCCTAATATTATCCGCAATTAGGATCCTTCTTTTTAAGACCATCCAACTGAAGGTAGACATTTTTGGCCATGGATTCATATTCCATACCTTCCACCATATTTCCCCCCTCTCTTCCCCTCCTCTGGTCTTGATGTCGTATGCTTCCTTAATGCTGAAAAATACTTTCGACAAGTAACACCATCTTAGCTTGCCCACCCCTGCCTTTCCATGGATAGATCATTCCCTAAGAATGACCATGAGGGATGAATTTTCCTCATTGATTGTTATTCTTTCCCACCACTCATGGTCCGACCATTTCCTATAAACCCCTATGTTTGTTTCTTCCCAATAATTCCATACCTTGGTTTTTCCTTCTCTTGGACCACTCTCTCTAATGGCCTACCATCTAGGATCTTACCCTAACTTTGGGCATTGATTCCATGAGTCATCCCAGAAGTTCGCTACAAAACCATCTCTAATTTTCCAAAATATTTGTTCCTACACTAGTTTACTGTTACTTTGGGCCTTCATCCATATGTGTGACTGAACATTCTCTTCATTAAATCTAACCAAGTCACAGGTTAACCTATCTCGAGCATATTTCACATGCCATAATTTGGCCCATGGTTCTGAGGTTTGGTTACACCATCTCCACCATATCTTTGCTCCTTGAATACCACTCACCATTTATGGGTTTGTGATGCCCAGACCTCCCTTATCCTTAGGCTGACAAATTTTAACCCACCCTACCAAGGAAAATTTGGCTTTCTCTTCCCTGCCCCCCAGAGGAATTCTCTTTGAAGACTGTGAATTTTTTAAAGACTACCTTTGGAGTTGATAGGACCGAAAAGAGGTATATCGACATCGCCTGTAGGAATTCCTTGACTAGGACCAAGCGACTTGGGAGGTTTAGAGGTATCAGAGTCCAAACCGTGAGCTTCCTCCTCATCCTATCGATCATATCCTACCAAGAAATCTTCCTGGTGGTCCCTTCCTCCAGCGGAGCTCCTAGGTAATTTGACAGGAGATATCCTTTAGCGAATCCTAGGATCTGTAAAATGTTCCTCTGGGTAACATTTGGGGTGTTGAAGAAGAAGACCTGAGATTCTTTTGGGTTGACTTCGAACCTAGATTCCTTAGCAAAGAGCGTCAGACTTCTCTTGAAGGATTGAGCTTCTTGGACTGAAGGGTGCCTCATTAACATTTTGTCATCCACAAACTACTGATGAGTTGGTTTATCCATTCCCTCATGGATATTTAACCTGCTTACTTCTCTTCTGGATTATTGGTCTTGGATTAACCTACTGAGACCTTCCGCCATTAATATGAAGAGGAATGGAGAGAGGGGGTCACCCTATCGAATTCTCTGGGTCAGGTTCATAATTTCGATGGGCTATCCATTCAAAAGGATTGTGTAGAATGGAGGAGTAACCATGTTCATGATCCACTCTATCCATTCTCCTCCAAAACCATAAGCCCCTAACATACCTCTCATGTATTCCCAACTTACTTTATTGTATTCTTTATCTATATCCAGTTTCACTAACATGCCTAGTTTTTTGGTGGTTTTCAGAGAATGAATGGTTTCGTGGACTAGGATGATTCCATCCAGAATATGTCTTCCTTTAACAAACCCCAACGGTTCCGGAGTGATCAGGCATGGGAGAAGTGGATTTAGTCTATTGGCTATCACTTTAGAAATAATTTTATAAATAACATTGCATGGGGAAATGGGTCTAAACTTTCTAGGAGTTTCTTCTCCTTCCACTTTGGGTATAAGGGTCAGGAACGTTGCATTAAAAGCCTTCAGGATTCCCTGATCTTTCCTATATTCTTCAACTATTTCCTAAATTTCCTATTTTATCAAATCCCATTAGTGATGGAAGAAATTGGATGTGAAGCCATCTAGACCTGGCACTTTCCCAAGATCCATTTGATTCATAGCCTCCTCCACCTCCTGAAGGTCTATGGGATTTAACAACATCTCGTTGTGCTCATGGGTGACAATACTTGGTATGAGTCTGGTGATTTTTTTGATATCATGCTGCCTGTTAGTTTGATATTCATCCATGATCCCTCTGAAGTGCTGGAGCAGTTCTTATTCTATCTCCCCCCTAGTTTCTTTTTGTCCCCCCAGTCTTCCTTAGTTTGTGAATATTTGACCATTGACGGTTTTGGATCACTGTGTTATGGAAGAATTTTGTGTTCCTCTCTCCTTCCTGAAGCCATTGGTTTCTTGACTTATGTTTCCAGAAAATCTCCTCTTGTCTTTCCTGGGCTTCGAGCTACGTGAGAAGATATTTCTCTTAATGTCTAATTTCTTTATGTTCTAGCTAAAATTTCTCAAATCTAAACAATTTTTTGATTGGGTGGTTAGACCAGTCCCACTACAACCATATAGGCTAGTGGTTTGATCCAGCTGCTGGGAGGACATTGGCTTATATTTATCCTACTCCTCTGGCTATGTCTTATGAGACAAGAAATATATCTGTTCTATATGCCATGTGGTGCACTCCTCCTCGCCAATTGTTCCATGTATACCATCTATTTCCAGTCTGCATATCGACCAGTTGACCTTGTTCCACAAAGTCTCTAAAAGCTTTCTGAAATCTATCCATAGTCCTCCTCCCTCCCTTATTTTCTCCCAATGAGGTTATCATATTGAAATCCCCACCCATTATCCATGTGCTATCACCTATTTGACCTTTTATCCAACTTAAAAAATCTAGAAAATTTGGTTTATAGGGGAAAGCACTCAGGCCATATACGTTCGCTAGGTTTCCCCTTACCTTGGTTTCTAGAATAGTGAAACTTGTTGATAGAAAAAAAACGGTTCACTCTCCAATCGGATAACTAGATGGAGTCAGGTTGCCATATTATCATTGTTTATCCTACCATCCTCATGGAATCAACCACCATATCCTTAAATAATTTCCAAATCCTCTATCCAAACACATCGAGGGTTTCCGACTTACACATTGTCTCCTGTAGAAAAAGGATATCTAGTTTCTCCTTTTTTAACTTCCTTACCATTGTTTTTATTTTCCTGGGATGGTTGCATCCCCTTATGTTCCATGATTTTATCTTCATTGATTTACTCTATTCACTTCATAGAAAGAAGCTATTATCTTTGGGTAATGGCATGAATCTATGAGTTTGACCCCTACCTCTACGATCCTCTATTTGTTTCTCTTTCTTCCTCATTTCATATCATCCTCTGGTTGCTTCCTTTTAATCTCTTTCTGGGGTCTATCGCAATCCCAAATTGTTGTCAGGCCCTCGTCTTGATGGTTGATTCTTGAAGGAGTTCTAGCTTCCTTCTGAATACACATCCCTTCCCCTTCTTCTCACGTTCCTTCTCAATTTCTTCCATATCTAACTCTCCCAATTCCATGTCCTCAACTCCATCCTCCTCCATGGCCTCTATCTGTTCTTCTAGCTCCTGCTCCTTTCCTTCTGTGAAATTTTCTCCTTCCTTTTACAGTTCTGGCGCTTCTTCTTTGCTCCCCTTCTCCTCTTATTGCCCCCTCTCCTCCAAGATCTTAATAGGATTGTTACTGGTCAGACCTCCCCCTTGGTGTTCCTTGTTTTGCTGCTGCTGCTGACCTGATCTAGTCTTCTTCCTATTTTGCACTTGGACGAAACCCTCTTTGTCTTCCGTCGTCCCTTGTGGAAGGTTAGTCTGAGGGGGTTGTTGGCCCTTCTTGGGGCAGTTTCGACTAAAATGACCATACTCATGGAATTGACTGCATCTGAACAGGTTATGTTCATAATCTATTGGTTGCACCCATTCCTCATCTTCCCAATTTAGGTTGATAGCTTCAAGGAGATCTTTTGACAGATCCATATAAACACAGATCCGAGCAAAAGCAGTGTACCTATGATGTTTTGTTTGTTTTGCGACTTTAACAAATTCTCTTAGTGTATTTACTATATCTTGCAATATCTCATGATGTCAGTACTCATAAGGCAAGGAAAACAGACAGATCCAAACCGAGGCCACCCTGATATCCTCTTTCTTCGGGTTAAACCTTTCCTTCCATGGTCTAAGGTAGAGCCATGTCTAGAAAAAGAAATAAGGACCACCTTCAAGGATCATATCTCGATCCTCCTAGTTGAAAAAGATTATAGTAAAGAAACCCTTAGATCTCAGGTGTATGTCATAATTACCTTTGGGACTCCAATTACTTTTGATCCATCGCACCAGATATCTCTCTTTCGGCCATATCCCCATGAACCTTCCTATCATAGGTTTCTCCTTCCAGAGTTCTACCTTTTCTCTCACCTTATCTGAGTGAATCTAAAGGGCTGGGATCGCTTGAGCTCGTTGGAGACATCCTCCATGTCTCGTCTTTGACTTCCAAGAGGTTGTCTCCATATTATTGGCTGCCCCGATCTCTCTCTCCCCATTGCTTCGTCCTTCCTTCTGAAGCCTGGCCGCCGCCATTTCAGTAGGGTTGACGGGGGATGAGAACAACCCCCTCCCTACCCTTTCCCACAAGGCTCCGCCTCCTTATTGCGACTAAATGAAACCGCTTTCTTAGCCTGATACCAATCCCTCCTTCAATTTCCAGGTTTCTGCAGACCCATGAAACCTTCGGCACCTCAAACCCTAGATCATCGCCCTGGGCTCCGTTATCCACTAATGTAGAGACCTTCTATGATCTAAATACTTAATTATCATTTTAAAATTAATTACCTTGTTGTTTCCAACATAGGATGCCACGAGTTATCATTAGAGCCTTTAAAGGAAAGAAGCCTCGAGTATGAGGTGAAAGAGATAAATTTATATAAATGTTATCCTTCCAATTAATGTTATACAAATGAATGTTTATATATACAATTAAATGAATAGTTATTATTATAGCAATCATATTATATTTATTTGTGTTTTTAAAATATTTTATATAAATATCTTACACAAAAGGAATGAAGTATTGTATTCATTTATTTATTTATTTATTTATTTATATATATATATATATATAAAATGAATGAATTAGATTGTATATATTTATTTAAAAAGTAATTTTATGAAAGGTTAACAATCAGTTAAGTGATCCTTGCTTCGTGGAGGATGCACTCCTCTTTAGATTGGATTATTAATGTTTTTAAAAGAAATTTAATTGACGATTGAAGGGAGAGTTGGGGTTCCTCGACAAAGAAGAAATTTCTGATGCACCCCTTCATTGATGCCAGGTAGCCACTAGAGAGGTAAAAGAGGCAATATGGGGCGCGTTCCTTTTATGAAAGCAGTGGTTCGATGGGAGACACTCACTTACTTGCGGAAGGTTTTTCCCCTTGTTTTAGTCGGTGATGTGAGAGAGGGCACAACCTTCACTTGAGTATTTTCTTTCTAGATGTATTATTGATATATCTTGTTTAAGAATACTTTGAGCCAGAGAAGGCATAACCACTGAAGGCGTAGCCCAGGATTGAGTATTTTCTTTCTAGAAGTAGTATTTTTAATTTGTTTAAGTGTAGACCGAGCGAGTAGAGAAAGAACAACCCATGCTTAAGTATTTTTCTTTTTAAATGTATTACTGATATTTTGTTAAATTTGTGTAAGCCAAGAAGGGGCAAGACTAGTGAGGGCGCAACTCATTGCTTTCATGTTTTGGATTTATAAATATATTTGAATTGAGTTTAAGTTGTGTGATCCAAAGTGGGAACAACCCTTGGATAAGTTTGAATGCTTACATAAATAAGAGGGTGCAACCAAAGAGGGCGCAACCCTGGGCTGAGCTTGATTGCTTTAATAGATATATTTTAGATACTTGTTATTTGAGTCAAAGAGGGCACAACCTCTGGACGAGTTTGAATTACTTTCTTAAATATATTTTAGATACTTGTTAATTGAGCCAAAAGGGCGCAATCCCTGGCTCAGTTTGATTTTCTTTCATAAATATATTTTGATGCTTGTTAATTGAGCCAAGAGGGTGAAACCTCTCGATGAGTTTGATTAGATTTCATAAATACTCTTGATATTAAATTTTAAGTCTGAAATGATGGCAGTGAAGGGCACGATCCCTAGTCTTTTTATTTAACTTGTTACTTGTAATAGCATTCGAAAGTCAAAATAAATGTAAATTCTATACTCTTATCTGAGGGATAATGGTGCAATCTTGGTTCCACTTTTTATTGTAAATGAAATAAGTAGAGGTGTATGTTTTTACTTGTGAGAATCAGTATAGAATTGCTTAATTGAGGAAGGGATTAGTCCTATTGTAATAGAGTTAATACAATAGATTATAGATATCTATGTGAGTTATACATGGTTAATGCGAGAATAAAGATGTAGTATCAATCTCTTGAGTTATAAAAGGACATGTGGACTCTCTATAAATGATTCTCTAGTTTCTTAGTGGATTCTTTCTTAGCTTAGGGTGGCCTCTCGAGAGAAAGAAAATACACCAGATAGAGAGTCAAAAATGTTGGATGGAACGTTGTAGTCAAGCTTTTAGTCGCAAAAGTCTAAAAAAAAAATCATATAAATGTTTTATTAACATTATAGTATTGTTTATTTGTCAAGTTTATAAAGTGTTAAGTCAAATACTAGTTGCAAATATTCAAATGATCTCCCACATATTTGTTTAAAGTCCATAAGCAATGTTTGGTATAGATATGATATTGTTGATTAAATTTTATAAACATATTGAGGGAGCCTTGTACCACAAAATGAAGTAACATATATTTTTATCTTCTAAGAAGGCAATTATGTAGGTAAACTCAAAATGGTTAAATATGCCTCTGTACTTTGAAAGAAGGATATGAAAGGGATTATTATGGAATAATTATTAATATTGTAGCTTGAGCTATACACATGTCACGTTGATTTATATTAAGTGATTAATATGAAGACAGATTAATAAATGTAGGACTATTTTAGATAGTGACAAAGTATACTATGCCTAGAAATTAGATATAATAAGAACATGAAAGATAATAAGAAGGTTTATAGTATGCTTTGATAGAATATATATTAAGTGATGTAAAAAGGATGAGTGTTGTCTGAAATTACTTAACTTATTGAGAGATTGAAAAATACATAGTTAACCCTCTTAATTAGAAGATATGATGGTTAGGATAAGTAATTAACATATATGCATAATAAAAAATTATTGAGGTTGGTTCTACCTTACATTATGGTTAAATAAAAATTAGAAGGTATGAAGCTTCGAATAAGAATTGTATTTATGATAATAGCTGATATTAAAGATATATTGATACATTAAAATGTTTTGGAAATCTTACTAATAAAATTATACTCTTGATAAGAGAAGTTATCTTAGAGAGATTGATTTACATAAGCGATTGTTGGATTAAAGAGTAAACCATTTTTTTGGATTAATAGTATTCGATTTACTAGAATGGTTAAGCATATTGGTAGACAAGATTGTATGTTACTTGTCTATACTTAATGAGGTTGAGATTAATGGTTTAAATGGAAAACTGAGTAGATCATTGGAAGTTGTAAACTATTACTGGCTAGTAAAGTAAAAATACATATTCTCTTATATAAAGTATTACAATCGATGGAATGTACTTTGATTATAATGTTAAAGAAAACAAAATTTATACCTCATTTCCCAAAATGGTAATGAGGAGATTGGGTAGATTATATATTTTCCTTGGTCAAGGGTTGAAGTACATAGTGGAGATCCTAAAGAATTTCAAGACAGAGGATTGTAGACCGATGGCTAGACCTATGGTTTCCAACTTGAAGAAGGTTGACACTTCATATTCATAGTGGGTGGATCTTAGATTATATATACAGCTAATAGGTTCCTTGATTTATTTGTTGAACATCGGGCCAAATATATGTTTTTTTGCGAACACCTTGAGCTAGTTCATGTTGGAGCTGGGGAAGGTGCAATAGGTAGCAGTGAAGCATGTGCTAAGATATTTAAGGAGCATAATGGAGTATGGATTGAGGTATAATGGAGGTGATGGAGTGAGTTTGCACAGACATTCAGACTCATATTGGCAAAGGAGTGCATCAGACTAGAAGAGATTCTCATGGTGTTGTTTTAGCTTGCGTTCAACAATGATTTATTGGTTCAATAGGAAGTAGAATTTCATAGAAATCAATTCAGTAGAGCAAGAGTACATGGAATTGGGTATGGATAGTTGTGAAGTTATTTTTCTTCAAAACCCACTTACATGATTGTTTGATCAGGAGTTGGAGCCTATGCCAATTCATTGTGATACTCAGAGTTGTATCAAACTCTTTGAGAATCCAATGTTCTATGACAGGTCCAAGCATATTGAGATCATATATCACTTCATTCGAGATATGATCTAAAAGGGAGAAACCAAACTCCAATATATTTCCATAGAGGTGAAGGTTATAGACAATCTCACCAAATCCTTGGTGAGAAGGAAGATTGTCTTATTTAGAGATAAACTAGTTGGAGTGATGGAGAATACCTTCCTCACTAAGAGGGAATGTTGAATTTTGTAACTCTGATAGGCATTTCCACATCGGTTTGTGTCTAACATGTGTAAATCGTCAACAATACCTATCACAACTTTGGAATTCACTTTCTTAAATTTAATTATTAAAGTGAATGTTCCTTTATAATTAATTGAGGTTAATTTAATAAAGTGGCTAAGTTTTTTACAATAATAATTAAGTTAATTAACTGAATCTTGTCCCTTGATCTCAAGTGAGTGAGATATAATATTAACCATTGAATTTAGGGTTTCAATCCATCTCAAAAGGATAAAAGGAAACCAAGGTGAAAGTAGAAGATACAAAAGAAACTTAGCCGAGGGAGCGGAGAAGGACTTCCATTTGACAAATTTGGAAGAGAGAACATTGTAGCAGTCAAAGAACATTTCAATTTAGGTTATACCAGTAGGAAGAGCCTCCATTAGTTGTACAGGTGCATGAGTAGGTCATACCATCCATATATACAACCACCAGGTTCATACAAGGTTGTGTCATCCAACCATACGACCAATAGGGTCGTATGATGGTCGTACAAGCCACAACAACCCATCTTACAACATGACATGGGTTGTACAAGAAAATATTCAAGATGCAGGGCCATCTGTACAGTCCATATAGATCATACAACAGAGTTGTACAGGGTCATACTGCATGTTGTATGATACAACATATTGAGAAAGGGGTTTTGTTGGGGAAGTTTGAAAGTAGAAGGATTTTTTAGAGGATGGAATTTTTCCAGGTTTGTCATAGTTGTATTTTCTCGGGCCATTTTCCTAGTAAGGGAGCTCTTTTAAAGTTGGAAATTATTTTAATCAAAATATTATTGAAGGAAACAATTATGTGTATGTGTTTTTATTGAGTAGATATGTTTCCATTGTCTTGCTTCCAGTATTTAATATTTTTGTTAATTAATCCTATTAGTATAAATTATCAGTGTGCTTCAAATTTAATTTTCTGTAAGGAAAAACACTAGGGAGTTGTTTATCTAGATATGGGGTTAAGAAAAATTAACACCTTGGGGGTTAGTATGTCATTTCTAGATTACAACCCTTTTATTGGACACCCCCCATTGGCCCTAGTCTACTCATTTGAGCCAACAAATGGTTTTAATTCCACGACACCACGATGAAACGTTAGAGATATTGGCAATATGGAAAAGTGGATTATAAAGGAATATCTTCAATACTGGTGAAATGGATAGGTTAACCCTTTCAATTTATAAAATTCCCCCTTGATTTGATGACACCACAACACTTTAAGGAGTGGAAGTTGTTTAGTGCTTTGTATGAGATATTTTGGGTTTGTTTTCTCATGAATGTATTCAAATGATTATAGGGGCTTGAGGAGAACCATAGATGTTGACACCTAGGAGATAGGAAAAACTTGACTTGTATCTATAGCATCCACATACATCATTCCAACCTAAGTATGGGGTTAATATGAGTTTCAAGCTTCAAAATTTCACCCCATAGGTCATTATTCGAATTCATAAATAAGAAATACATGTGAAAATATGTGGACGTAAAACACAGTGGAAATAAAATTCTATCCGCACACACATCATGCATAAATAAGCATATTTATTAGGAAGAAAATAAAATAATTCCACATTCATGGGGAATCCTAATACTTATATTTTAATAGAGAATATCCAAACAATTTTCTATGTAAGAGAGATTATCCACCCAACCATAGGTATCAGCTATGGATACCACCCCTAAATTGGGTTATGAGGCCACCAGGGTGAAGGAAACATCTACAGGATTTTTTCTTTGAGCCTAAATCCAATTTTCTCTCATGCTTACTCAAAATTCTCACCACTTAGCATTTACAGGGATTTCACTTATACATCCCAAACATGAAACTCTCTTCTACTACCCCACACAACACAAGGAAGGTATTTCCCTTAGGAAATCCAACCATTAAAGTGCTTATCAGTGCGTGCAAACAGATTCCAACATGGTGTATGTTGTTGGAGAACCTACTATAAAATTAATTCATGGATTCTCAAGCATTAAAGAGTAGAAAAAATACAATGGGTAAAGGTTCATATCTTTCCCAACCTCTATTCTCACCTACAAGCATCCTCTTTAGTCCAATTTCTACAATTCCCCCTTCACAATTCAAGTTTTTGATTATTTTCACAGTCTGATAATTGGTAATGGAAATGGAGACCACATCATGAGAAAACTCTATGCATTGTAAAAATGTGTATGGATAACTGAGTGGTAGAGTCCAAAGGAAATGCGAATATGGTGAAAAGGCAATTTACATAACTTCTGACAATACAAGGAAGGACTCTTACAACTATCATAGAAGTATGTTCATCCCATGCTTCTATAACTGCATGAGGAGAATTTTCCCACCAACCTCACACATGTATTAATGATTGGATTTAATAACTCAAATGGAATTAATTGTCTCATTTAAGGAACATAACAAAAAAATGATGAGTTCTAATGTTGGTACATGGAAAAAGAGTATATAATATCCCATAGGCCCCCTTTCCTCTTCCCCTATAGTGAAATCATAGCCTCTATAATGCTCTTTACACAACCATCTTGGAACATTTTGTTAATTTTCCAATATAATATTTACACAACTTTTGAATCAACATGAAAATCCAACCACATAGCCTGTATATAAATATTTACATTATACATGCTTAGTAATTCACTGGTCGAGGCTTGGCCTTGAGCTCCTTACTAGGAACCCATAATAGCATATTTACATCATTTACATAATTTGATTTAAAACGTTCCAAGGGTCAAAATTGGCAGTATTACAATCACCCCATTGGAATAACCGTCATCCTCAGTGTTTCCTCAAAATCTAAACAAAAATGGATATGCCTATCTCATGGTATCCTCTAGATTCGGCGTAGCCTCATAAGGATCAAAGTGCTTCCACTCCACATTTAGCTATCTGATGGTTCAATTTTGGAGCAATGTTGCTTTCTTATCGAGGATGCATAGTGGATCTATTTTGAACTCTCCCTTAGGTTCCACCTGGGTCACATCACAATCAATCACATAGTTAGGATCATGTAAATATTTCTTAAGCAAAGAAATATGAAAAAAATTCTAAGCTCTAGTGTTAGTAGGAAATGCAATTATATATGCAATTGACCCTATTC
Source organism: Pseudotsuga menziesii (assembly GCA_001517045.1). Lineage (NCBI taxonomy): Eukaryota > Viridiplantae > Streptophyta > Pinopsida > Pinales > Pinaceae > Pseudotsuga > Pseudotsuga menziesii. The sequence goes on along the minus strand of LPNX010840858.1, from coordinate 32,348 downwards.
TTTTAAGCACTTCAAATGGCCCGCAATATCTTGGTGACAAGTTAGCATAACTTCCAAGATTCAAGGAAATAGTCCTTGGATTCACTCGGAGGTAAACGTGATCCCCAACATTAAATTCCCTATGCATTTTATTCTTATCAACATAGTTTTTTTGTCTATCTTGGGATTCCTTCAAATTCTGTCTAATCTTTGGAACCTCTTGTTCCATTCTCTTAAGTATTTATGTCCCAATCACAACTTTCTTTACTAGATTATCCTATCACTGGTGTGCTACACCTTCTTCCATACAAATCCTCAAATGGACTCATTCTCAATGATGTTTGATGCCCATTGTTATATGCAAATTCTACCAAGTGTAGTTTATATTCCCACTTGTAGATAATTATACCAAGTGTAGACTTATTATTATTCATTTTATAATATTCCAATAACCTTTGAATCCTTTAAAATTAACCATACCGTTATTTAAATTCCAAATATCATAAATTTGTAATCCTTTGATTACTTGTGTATTAAAAATAATGTGTTAACTTTGTATTCCAAATGGTGGCTACAACAATGGCTATGTCAATCTGTGAGAGATCATTTATTTGTTAGAAATCATTGTAATCTACAATGCTAACTAATAAGTCATATTTTTCATGACCAATGTGTTTCCAAAATATGCATGTGGACTTGATTGTGTGGAAACATATTCTTCTCTACATGCTTTCATAGGATGATGGCAATGTTATACCTTGTTGAACAACTGTTACATAGAGCATCATCATAGGTTACCGTCACATATTTTGACCTCTGTATACCATTATAACGGCTCAATTTTGGGATTACTAATGCACATGATACGTTGATTATGGTGATGCTTATTGTTTGCTTCAATCATTTGTAACATGTGTGTTTAGATCTTTTTTTGTGTTATATTTGTAGTTGATGGAAGTGGAATGGATTTAATAGAGAAATATAATTCTCGATAGTTTATAACTTTTTCCATTTTACTTATTTTGTAGAAACAACACTTACTATACTCCACAAGATTGGCTTATTGCTTTTAGTTTTTTATACTTTGCAATAGAAATATTTTTCTTCAATGGTAATTCTGAATTTATGTTGGCACAAAAAGGTCATAGACTGAGGTTCTATGAAAGGGCCAAAAAAGTATAGATAGATTCTAGATGCACTGGATTTTTCATTCTTCCTGAAGAAATAAGAACGTCTCACCCGAAGTTTGGCCAAGACCAGTGGAAGATGAGGTAAATACCAGTGAAGAGATGAGGGAGTGTTCCCAAGGTTCACTTTAACCTATTTTTAAATTGCACCACATAAACAAAAACTAAATTGATATCATCCACTAAAAATGCACCGTAAGTAGGCAATAAATACAAGATATGTTCATCACATGGACCATAACACAAAATTTAAAGGCGTGAAAACATTTCTTATTTTATTATTATTCAAAACAGAGCACATCTCAATTATCACAATATTTAGAGACCTCTATGTCTTGGAACTAGCCCTTCTGTGACTCACCTATTTGTATTCATCATGTGAGTGACTCAAATAACTAACTAGGTCGACCAAGTTATCTAATTAGGTCCAACCTACCTAGGAAGACTCAAAATATATTTTATATAATACTTTTTTGGGTACTATTTCCCCGAATTACAATGGAGGTTTTGCCTTATGACTTTTACATGAAAAAATACATCAAGGACATCTCCAAATGGACGAATAACATCTCCGAAGGATAATACAATAAAAGTACAATAGAATATCTTCTAAAGTTACAATACATTAACTCTCCCTCTTAACTAGGAAGGTATTCCACATCAATAACAACCATCATCACAGTTGTAAAATTGACTAGTGAATCTCTATATGTCATTGGAAGTTTTGGAACAACATCATGCATATTCATCATCAATCTCAGCATGATAACACCGGATCATCTTCTGCAACCTCAGTATGTAAATAGTGAACCATATTCTTGATCATCTTCTGCAACATCAGTATGTGGATACTGGTTCATCTTTTGTCATATCAATATGTCAATACTGAATCATCTTCTACAATAACAATATGTGGATACTAAATCATCTTCTATAGCATCAGTATTTGAATACTAAACCTTCTTCTATAACAATAGTATGTGAATATTGAATCTTCTTCTGCAACATCAGTATGTGAATACTAAAACAACATCGAAAACATCAGTAACATCGGCATCATTAGCATATTAGCGCTCAAGAAACATCATCAATAAATACTAGATCAACATCTGCATCACCAGCATAGAGATGTTGGAACATCATCATCATCATCAACATAGAAATGTTGAAACATCACAAAGTGTTGTGACTTCAACCACATCAACATTATCAAAACAAGGTATTGGGACCACAACCACATCATCATCATCAACACAAGGTGTTGGTACCACAACCACATCATCAGCATCAACATACAAATGTTGAAGCAACATCATCACCGGTATAGAAATACTGAAATTGTATTATCAACATCAATATAGAAATATTGAACCTGCCATATCATCGGTATCAAAATACTGAACTTGCCACATTAACATGAATATAAAAATTCTGAACTTTCCACTTCAACATTAGTATGAAAATACTAAACTTTCCACATCAACATCAGTATGAAAATACTGAACTTGCCACATCAACATTAGTATGAAAATATTTAAATTAGCACATCATCATCAGTATGAAAATAATGAAAACACTACATCAACATCTTGTCTGATTTACTAACCCTTTTTGGCTGACAAGCCTATTTTAATTAGTGTTCCATTGATCTTCAATAAATGAGTGCAATTGAATTGTATTATTATGCAGTGTAATGGAATGAAAAAAACACACTGAACAAGACAAATTTCACTGAAAACATATAAGTATTGCTCAGTATAATTACAGTATAAAATTCATTAATTCTAGCAGTATACAACAGTGTTACATAAAGGAGAATTTGAATCATGTGGATAGGATTTGAATCCACCAACTCAATCTGGATGCATGGATAACTAGAAGTGTCTAAATCACTATCAGAGTTCACTAGGCTAACTCCAAATGTCTAATTTAGTCTCTCTATTAGTTATAATCAGTTAAACTAGTTAAACTAATGTGGTAGGTGAGAATTATGTGAGAATAGGAGCCTTCCCACATGCATCCATTCAAGACTAGAGCTAACTGAATTGGATGAAATATAACTGAATGTAACTGAAGGAGGTTGGTTCCAACACTCCCAGTCGCTCCTAAATTGTAGGGATTGGTATAGGAGTCACATAAACTGATGCATGAAGGTGCAATCAGTTGAATTTAACCTCTATCTGTGTTCCCCACACTCTAGTGACTGGTACAGGTGTCCCCATTATCCCAAGTGGACCCAATAATAACTAAATGAATCCTAAATTAGGAAAATATAATCTAATATACTAGTTTGGACAAGGGAGGATTATAAATCCTAACTACCCCCCTTAATCCTAACTTGGACAACTGCAGGCCCTCGAAACAAGGCCAAAAGTCACCCATATACAATCTAAAAGAGTTAAAAATGTTTCTTAATAAATCGAGGAAATAGGGGAAAAAATCATGGGAAACCCCCCCCTCAAGATAAGCAGTGAATCAAGAAAACAAGTTTTGAATAAAACTTTGTGAAAGTTTTGTTGCAATTTGTAGCACTATGCAGTAGCAAATGCAATATCTTGGTTCTTCTATGCAGCAACATCCTGATACTGTGCATGTGAACCTATGAATCCAAACTAAATGATTATTTCTGGAGGAATTTTCATCTTTGGAATAAGAATAATATGCTCAACATAATTAGGAACATAGACAACTACTAGATGAAAATTGGACCCATGTAGAGCAACTGAGGTCAACTAATGAGAGATCAAAAGTTCTTGAGAATTCGAACCATGTGAGGAAAACCCAAGAAAATGATATATTGTAGCCTTGAAAACCAAATCATATGAGGTAAAATCAGCTCCACATGTTAGGAGCAAGTGTCCAGGTGAATACCGAATGTCTCCATCTTTACTAGCTTTGTGAGGAGATGAACATGTGATCAAATAGATAGGTAGAGAATACCTGGGACTGTAGAGAGAGAATTATTGAGATACATAATCTGATATAGCTTCAAAAATAACCAGTGATCCAAAAAATATAATATCAGCAAACTTATAAGAGAAAATTAACATCAAATCCCCAGCAACAATTTTGAAGGAAACTTGTGGTACTTGATTTTTCACACCAAAATTGATGAGAACAACTAAAAGCATTACTGGAATCTCTTGGAACTTAAAAATTGAACCAAATAAGATCATATCAGATCCAAATAAGTTCATATCATATCCAAGAGTGTGGAACAAATCCAAGTGCTCCATCGAGATGGTAGATGCACAATTTTCTCCTTCTTCAAAACTCTGAGTATTGGTGCATTCAATCATGTAGGAATTTCCTGGAAGCTCAAGATAAATGAGAGTGAATGGATCACTCCTAAAATATGATATTATTTCCAAAATATCCAAATATTCACAAAATCTAATATCAGCAAACTCATGAGAGAAAACTAACATCAAATCCCCAACAACAATTTTGAAAGAGACTTTTGGTACTTGATTTTTCACACCAAAATTGATGAGAACAACTACAAGTATTACTGGAGGCTCTTGAAACTTAAAACTTGAACCAAATAATAACATATCAGATACAAATAAGTTCATATCATATCCAAGAGTGTGTAACAATGGTTCCAAGTGCTCCACCGAGATGGTAGATGCACAATTTTCTCCCTCTTCAACAAAACTCTGAGTATTGGTGCATGCAATCATGTAGGAATTTGTTGGAAGCTCTAGATCATCGAGAGTGAATGGATCACTCCTAAAATATGATATTATTTCCAAAAAATCCAAATTATTACTTTTCTGCACACTAGCAGCAACATTAGAGAGAGAGAAATCAAATTCCTCTTCATTTTCTGAAGCAATCACTGGTATACTATGCACAAATTTTAAAATAGAAGAATCAATGGAGAATGTTTACATAGAATGGAAGGATATTTTTTCTTCAATAAAATATATTTAAATGTCTTCTTCTGGATCAGCCATATGAGAATATGAGATATCAAAGATCTCATAAAATTTCGGAGCAGCAGGAGAATGAGTCACTCCAAGGAGACTTTCTTCAATTCGAATTGACTGTGTGGAATATTTTTCTTCTTCTTCATATTGAAAAAGTTCATCAAAGATAATAGAGGCCAAAAATTTTGAATAAAAAACTCTTGTGGTGCTATTTGTTCTCTCCAAATTTCTATAATGATCCTCATTGTGCTTGCCAAATGTTCTATCCAATTATGTTCAGAGATCCTTTGGGTATTAAGCATAACCAATAAGGTAGCGCAATATTGGAGAAAAGGAATGAAATTTTGTTCCAAAATATCTATCACCATCATTTAGACAATCATTCTCATATTCATAAGATCTTTACCAAGTCCAACATATACCTCATAGATACCTTGTCTATTTAGAGATGAAATCATTTTCAATTTCCATTCTGAATATCTTGTGAATGGACTAAGAAGAGGAACTGATAATATCGAATCCATATGAAGTTGTACCTGCAAAATATGACTGCAAAACCAAAAAATAATCACAATCTATCATAATCAAGTCTTCCATCTCGACATGTACACTTTCTTAAGGTGTGTCACGCCCGCAAAGACTTCTCTGAACGAATCCAGAGTTACCAATGCACACTTTCCAGGACTTATGTGGAAACCCAGCTGATTCTGGTGTACAATGGAGATTGGAAAGACTTGAGGATTTCCTGAGAAGGCTCTGATACCATGTTTGAATTTTTTTTCCATTTATATTCAGGAAACGAGTGCAATTGAATTGTATTATTATGCAGTGTAATGGAATGAAAAATACACACTGAACAAGACAAATTTCAATGAAAACATATAAGTATTGCTCAGTATAATTACAGTATAATCTTCATTAATTCCAGCAATATACAACAGTGTTACATAAAGGAAAATTAGAATCATGTGGATAGGATTCAAATCCACCAACTCAATCTAACTTCATGGTTAACTAGAAGTGTCTAAATCACTATCGGAGTTCACTAGGCTAACTCCAGATTTCTAATTTAGTCTCTCCATTAGTTATAATTAGTTAAAATAGTTAAACTCATGTGGTAGGTGAGAATAGGTACCTTCCCACATGTAACCATGCAATACTAGCACTAACTGAACTGGAGGAAATCTAACTGAATGTAACTGGAGCATAACTTAGCTTGACTAGTTACCAACTACCAACAACTAAAGTAGGTTGGTTCCGAAACTCCCAAAGGCTCCTAAATTGTATGTATTGGTCTCGGAGGCACATAAACTGATGCATGAAGGTGCAGTCAGTTGCATTTCACCTCTATCTATGTTCCCCACACTTTAGTGACTTGCATAGGTGGCCCCATTAGCCCAAGTGAACCCAATGGTACTAGTGGACCCAATAATAACTAAATGACTCCTAACTTAGGAAAATATAATCTAATAAACTAGTTTGGACAAGGGAGGATTATAAATCCTAACATATCCTAGTCAGACAGATTGATCTCCCTAGGGACCAAACAATCCTTGTTTGGACTAACCCTTCTGGGTCAACAATACTAGCCAGACATTCTGAAACCACTTCTTTACCTCTGACCATCTTGGAGCAGCACCTCGGTGAGTTTTGTGGTAGATCCATCTGGGCATTTTGTCTAAATTACTAACCCTTTCGAGTCAACAAGATTAGTCAGATAGATGGATATTCCTGGGGACCAACAAGACTTATCTAGCTTACTAACCCTTTCATGCTAAACATGCCTAGCCATACATACTAATCCCCCCAGGATCAACAGGCCTCGTCTGACTTACTAAACCTTTTGATTAAACAATCCTAGTCAGACAGATGGATATTCCTAGGGACCAACAAGAATTTCTTGGCTTACTAACCTTTTCATGCTAAATAGGCCTAGCCATACATACTAATCCCCCTAGGATCAACATGCCTCATATGAATTACTAACCATTTCGGGACAACAAGTGTAGCTATAATTACCCTACCCTCTACTAAGCTACCACACCACTTCATCCTTCTACCATCTTATTCACTCCCTCTTTCAAGGGAGGTCCTTTTGGACTACGCCAAGCTTGTCTCAGAAGTATTCAAACTTTACACAATATAGAGGCTTAGTCAACACATTTGTCACGTGTTCCTCTGTAGGAACATACTTAAGATTTGCAACTTGTTCTTTATCATTCTTCCCTTGTACATCTGCAACTGTATCATACATCTGCAAATTCATTGTTGCTTCTCTTGTAGGTGATTGAATACAATCCTTCCTACAAGTCAAATACAATTGTATGATTAGAAACATTTCATAACATATTCATAATGAAAAATTATTATGCATAAATATATAAGTCATATAATCATGCAACTATTTCCGCTAATCCGACAATCATCTATATCTCGTATACATACAGTAACTTTCTAGATGCCTTCCATCTTGCCAAGAAATTATGTCAGTAAGGAGGTTTCATTCTAGATAAGTAGAAATGGGATGTTGTACAACAACATAAGCCACTTACCCATCACATGCATATTAGTAGTAAACTACAAATATTCTAACATGCATAATACATTTCTTTAATCTAGGGACATATCTATGTAACAAGTGAACAACTAGATATATAGGAAATGAAAATTCAACTACTTATCTTTTTTTGTTTGGTAGACTCCATCTTGATCTTTGTTTTCTTGAATTACTGGAGTCTCTTCCAATGTGTTCAAATTCATCGTATGATTGTGAGGACCTATTCCTATCTTTCTCATGATCGAAAATACTAAATAAGTCTTCTTGCACCACAGATCACATAGAACTGTGTATTGGTGTTGAATCTGTGTGTCCTAATTGATCCTCAATCTCATCGTGTAACTGTATGTGTTATCCCATGGATTCCTACTGAGCTTGTACAAATCCTTTTGTGCATAGGCAGTTCTTTGTAGAGAGTCTCAAACCCTGTACTAGTGGCTCAATATGTTCTTCTACTTTGATTACACCAACTATCTAGTATAATATGCACCACTGAACATGCGTGTCTATCCCCTGGAGTAGTGTATTTCCATAACCGACTCTCTCTTTCTGATAGAAACTACAAACCTTTCTTTCTATCTTTAGATACTTCGATATGTTGTATACTTAATCTTGTAAATCTGCTTGAAAGACTTTACAAAACTTCCCTTCATGTATCTAACTCATATCTAAACATCATTTTGTATGATTAACTGGTACTTCTAGATGATATCATCCTTCAATTCTTCCTTCTTAGGACATTCTTTTGCAAAGTGTCCTTTCTCATCACAACTAAACAATTGAGTTGTGATATGTCCTTCTTCTGAAGTCCTTTTAAAATTTGTGGGATTTTTCTTCCTTCTTGTTCTTTCTCTTCTTGGCATGAGTTGTTAGGGCTTGATTTTCATATTTGTCCATCTCTTCTTCTATTTCCATCAATTAATCTTCTTCTTACGTGCATTCCTCCATAGTTCATCTTCTTTATAGAACAACTCCTTTGACTGAACTTGGAAGACCATTCAAAGTTGTAATATATGCTTATGCTTCTTTGACATTGTCTCCAATGGCTTCTAATTGCTCCTTGAGATGATATCTCCTAGTGAAGTAACATTGAATTTTTTCTAACATTTGCATCTTCACATCCTTGAGTTGATTTCTCAAGTTCATCTTCATACAAGTTGTTCATTGCATCAAACATATCCTTAGGATTGTTTAAGAATGATACACGTGATATCCAATGGAGAGGAAAATACTCATCTTTGTTTTGACTAGGTCCTTCTTATGCTTTGCTTTGACTTCATCTCCCTCTGGATCTACGGATTCTTCTTTGACATAATTCTCCATGTCATACTTCTTCAAGTATGGTAAGCACTCTATACTTCCATGCATAGAATTTCTCAACTCTTTCAAGCTTGTCCTAAAGCTTGGTACTATTTTTCATCATGATAAAAATGAGAACCTAAAAAGGAAATAGAGAGGATAGAACTTACCAATGAGATTGCTTCAACTTCATGCTTGCTTGAAAGCTCTTCTGGTAGAATTCTTTTGGTGGACCTAGGGTTTGACAGAGAAAACCTAATTTTTTAAAATTAGGTATATTTCATATTTTATTGGATAGAAATATGTGCCTCCTTAAGGCAAGATGAGAAGCATACTTATTTTCCCAAAATTGTGGACATAACTGCAAAATATTTGATGCCCTAGTTTTCCCCAATAGCAATGTTAGGAAAAAAATTGAGAATCTACAAAATGAGAAACTTATTACATAGAAATGTGCACCCTCCTAGGGAGAGTTTTATAGTCCTCCTTTTTAAACTGATCGGTGGAGGGAAGTGCCTGGAACAAGAAGCCCTAGTTTTTCTCAAGTTTCTTCTGCAAAACTGACTGATCTTGTTTATTGTATTGCTCCAAATTTTATGCTCCTCAAGTTCTGAAACTTTGTCATGGGGTATCCTAGTCTGTCTTATTTCCAACCCCATAGGTTAGAGAAGAATTTGATTCACCAAGTGGGACTTATGTGAATTTTCCCAAGATTACTTGTTTGAGGACTATTGAGTATAGTGAACTTGTACGGACTTGCACGTGCCAATGTTTCACCTTTAGGGTATGAAACTCGAACCAAAGAAACTATAGTTTGTTCCCTATCTATAAAATCTTTCTAAATTTCATTTGGAAATTCCTATCCCGAGATATAGCAATTCTCCCTAGGTCACATGTTTATGATTGTATTCTGGAGAAGGTTGGAACCCTGATTTGGAGGAATCATATCTCCTAGATTATAGCGCATATGAGGATGAAAATCACAGACCAGGTAAAGAAATATTTCATATTTGTTCTATAAAAATTTTAGCTCTTGATCCTTCACCAAAATTGATTTATAGCAAAAATTCCAAGATGAATATATTTTGCCTTCTAAGGTTCTTCAAGCATGAAACCCTAATCTCTAGTAGTTGCAGTTGTAGCATTATTTCGGCTGCACAAATACTTCTTTCAAGGTTTCTCTGATACCATGTTATATTTTAATGGTTATACAATATCTAAGAACATTTATCATCATAACCATAAGCAAAGGATCACTGAAAGAAAGACAAGAACAACCACACAAAAGAACACATAGATTTATCCTGGGAAACCCTCATGGGGGAGAAAACCCAACAAAACTTCCTATATATAGAATTCGACCAAGTATAGTGTAAAACCCTAGCAACAAGAATAGATTCTCATCTTCCAAAATACTCTCTCTCGCTCTCTCTCTATCTATCTAGCTATCTATCTTGTGAAATGATTGAGTGTAAGGTGTGTATGAATGAGAGAGGTTCCTCACCTATTTATATTCATTATGTGAGTGAATCAAATAACTAACTAGGTTATCCAAGTTATCTAATTAGGTCTGACCTACCTAGGAAGACCCAAAATATATTTTATATAATACTTTGGTGGGTACTATTGGACCGACTTACAACAGAGGTTTTACCTCATGAATTTTACATGGAAAATTACATCAAGGAAATATACGAATAGAGGAATAACATATCCAAAGGAGAATACAATAAAATTAGAATATGATATCTTTTGAAGTTACAATAATTTAACACTGGTAGGGCTCTACTCTAGAATTCTTTAAAATTTTCCACCTATTCCTTCCACCTGCCCAACACAATATTGGTGGCAACAATGAATGCACAAGCTTGCTCATTGTCTAGTGCTAAAGGTTTTTGTTGTTCTAAGTCATTCCAATTTGAATTTGCAAAAGATGTTAACTACTGCAACATGAGATATGTCAATTGTGTTGTAGGTCTAAAGTCATAAATAGTCTTCTTAACAGCAACAACAACTTCATGAAGGGAATCAAGTTGGTTGTTGGGATCTTGAATTTATTCATATTTCACTACTACTCTAGGAGATTGGTCATGCAATGCACCTCAATCATATATTCAATCATTTATCGCAACTTTTATACAAGCCTTTGTCTCTAGTAAATCCATCCAATCCTAGAAAGTGGAGAAATGTCATGTTCCCTCAAATTGACCATTAAAAGTGTTGACCATGCTAAGTTCCTAGGGGCTCAAGTTGTTATTAATTATTCCTCCTAGTATAAATTTTTACTAATAATTGTTCTAAGGCATGTATTTAATTTTATTTCGGCAATTTTATTTATTATGCACAATAATGATGTGCAATTAAGGCTTCCATGTCAGGAGGGTGCATTGGGGAAATCTAGTCAACTTTCCTTGGTAAAAATAAGAAAGTCCATGACAAAAGCAAGCAAGAGAATAAAGGGAAGTTTCCTAAAAGCAGAAAAAGCAGATAGAGGTAAAAACATGAAAGTATTTCAAAGGGGAGGGCACAGTTTCCACTTATGGAGCTCAGAAAAGTTGTAAGAGAAAAGTAGGACAGTTTTTTAAGGAAAGAAAGAGTTTCCTTATGACCCAGGAAAAGCAAAAAGATGTCATAACTAAAAAGAGGCAGATTTTGAATAAGGGAGGGTGCAGTTTCTAATTGTGAAGGATGATTTGGAATTGAAAACAATTCCAAATGGTCCTACTTGCCTAATTTCCCAAAGGGGGCGCTTTTGTGGCTAGGGTTAGGTCACCCATGAGGTTAACTTGCTCTCACAGGTCACCATTGGCCTCAAATTACTAAGCAGGTCATCCATAAGTCTATAAAAGATAAATTCAAACCCATTGATTCAGTTTTTTTGATGATTTGATTGCTGAATGCTTATGTGAGCATTACTTCTGAGTGTTATGCCTCAGACTACTGGGAGATGAGCCCCAGCCTTCCATTCCCGTCTCCTTCCATCCCCTTGTCTTTCATTGTAGGTGTGGAGCACTATATTGCAGGAATTGAAGTATTTACAGACTTATTTTCAGCCTCCATCAAGTTCAGGTCAATATCCAGTGAATCCCTAGCTTCACTTATGCTCACAACCCTTACTAGTCATGATCCGGGCCTCCTGCCCCTTGTTTTTGGAGCATCCTTATAATGGTCAGTTAATGATGTAATTTATGTTCTGTAGGGTCATAATATTCTGAAAAATACATGTATCAGGTCTAAACATATCTTCCCATAAAGATTCTTGTCTTCAATTTTTCCTAAAAGGCCTATTTTAGCAATGTATGGGGGAAATTGAATAAAAATGAGTGCTATAAGGAATATGTCAGGTTGGGGAAGTGATTGAAGGGATTTTACATATTCAATGAACTAATATTTACCCCTGTTACATTTTTCATGTTTTACAGAAATGCATTTGAGATGATTTAACTCTTTTTCTTAGACCCTAGCTAGATTACTAGCTTTTAATAACTAGTTTTGGTAAAATTTATGTAAAACCATTTCTGTTAACTAAATATAATATATTTCAGTTCCTGTGGGTGAGTAAAAGGAACAAATTCCCATTTACAACTCCAGAACCATTTTTATTTGGGCCTGTACCACCTTTTTGGATCCTCCTCTACGCAGGGTTTTCCTTGGCCAAAACTGCTGTAAAACCCCAAATTCATCCAAAACTTCTCAGAACCTTATAGAATCTATGAAAAGTGTATAAAACATTTATTTATGCTATATTAAGGCTGGAACAACCCTTTTCAAGTTTCCATAAGCCCATGGTTAAAACAAACTGAACTACCCTCGTTAGTTTCACGGTTTGGCTGCCTAGAAGCGTGGTAGTAGGTTTCCGCGGAGCGGATTATGAACCCTAAATGGCACCAGATATAAATGTGATATAGGATATGGAATTCCATGTATTATTGTATTTTGTTGCTTCCCATTACTCACCCCTTATTTGCCCAGTCCGAGAAGTCATTGTGTAAATTAATTCAAGTTCAGAAATTTTTATATAATTTACATAATTGAATAGTGTTCAGGTATGTACACCAGACTTAGGACATTACAGTGGTATCAGAGCACTTTCCTTGGCTCAGCCTGTGGAAAGTAACTCTCAGTGGAAAAGTAGCTTAGCAATATCTTCAAGTTGCAATTGTGGAATTAGTTCTAGTCATGGAAGATTTATACTTTGAGTTGTATGAGGAAGGAGAGCATTAAAAATTGGATGACAGAGAAGATTTAAGAACTTTTATGCAAAGAAAATTGAAAGGGCTGAAATATGTATCTCAAAGCATCATCCAGTCAGATCAAGAGACTAGAGAATTCCTTGCCAAGCAGTTGGAAAGCAAACATGGAGAAGGGAGTAGCAGTGTCTCTCAGCATGAAGGAAATAAAGTTGGAGAGTCTGTATTTTCAAAAACATTAATACATGTAGGTTATCTAAATACAAAGAAGCCATCAATAAAGGAACTAAGGTGTTCCACTTCTCAAAGTAAAGGGGAAGAAAAGAGGACCAAAAATGAAGATTCATTAGATCCCTCTACACATGGTTTCTTTGAGAAATTATTTGGATTTCCTTGAAAGAGAGATCAGCGTATTTGCAGAATCCATGAGGATGATGAATCACCAAATCCTCCATCAGAAGGATATGAAGAAGATCCATGCACAACTAAATATCCAATAGTCCAACATCTAGTTTTTGGTAACGTGGAAGTTGAGATGAATCCAAATTTCTTTGTGGCTGATTTCAAGATAAGTGCAGAAGAGATGGGGCAGATTGATGATGGTGAGACATCTTTTGGATCTGATCCAAAAGATAAACATGATTCAGATTTACAGTCACCCCTTGAGCCTCACAAGGAAGCACAAATTGAGCACACCTCAGTAGGGTGTGAAGCAGAGAAATGGGTGGGTGAACAAGCCATCATAATTCCACCACATAAGGAGGAGAACATCACACATGGTGAGTTAGTAAATTATGATTTTTATGTGTCATTTTGTAAGTCTGATATGGCAGCCACTTTCACTGAAGAGTTCAGAATGGTTGAGACCCCTAGTGATGGGGTTCTGAATTCCGGTGTCAAAAATGAATGCAGTATGAAGGATGAAACTTTGAGAGAATATCTTTATGGTTAACCAAGGATGAATGAGCACTTAAGTTGCATCCCAAATTATGTTGTTGAGGACTTAAAATATGAATATATTGCAGCAACAACATATGGATCAGATTTCAAAACCTCGAGTGTACTGCATGAAATTGATCCGGTGATGGAAAATGAAGAGGAGGAAGTTGCAACATCTACTAGAACCTCGTCTTCTTGCAGGGTCATTGAAGATGGATGAACAGAAGATCTAAGAGGCGCTGAAAATTCTCCATGACACTCATGATTCAGTGTCAAATATGTGTTGGGAAGCTGATTTAATGGAAGACCAATATTCCTTTGAAGCCATGGAGAATATCCAAAAAGCAATGTCCACAATCAAAGGTAATTTCTCACAATTGCTTTCAAATAAAAATGACATGTTTGAGGTTGTTGAGTTTTTAGCAGGGATTTCTCCTTGCTACAGGGGCAGGAATGGCTCCCTTCTATCTATAGGACAAAAGGGTAGGCTCCTATGTGTGAAAATGATGAAAACAAAGTGGAAATAAAATGAAGAACAGAAAGAAGAGAAAAATATGGAATTGTTGGAAACCCCTCTGTAAACACTGTTAGGGTTAGCTCCAGCAACTTGCAAACAACTGTTAGAAACTAAAAACCTACAAAAACATGTTATACACAACCCTACAAATAGAAATGAGTTATCAAAAAACTACAAAACACTTAAGCAAATGCAAGAAACAACATTGGTATACCTTCTCTTTGATGGAATTGGGCCACCATGCCCTGGCTTGAAGAAGCACCTCTCTCTTGGATGGGGGAGCTATGGCTCAATGGAGATGGAGGAGAGGGAGTGTCAATGGCTTGAGAGACAAAGGGTCTCAAGGCATCCATGGGCAACATAATAGTATGCAAGGGAGAAGTGTGTGAGAGTGACCCCCCACCCTCCTTTTATAGCTTTTTTGGGGACTTTTAGGGTTTTAAGCCCTTAGTCAGGGCTTTAGCCCCTTTTTTGGGATTTTAGCCCCTTCCGCCCTAACTTTAGCTCCTTTTAGGGTTTTAGCCCCTTTTTGGAGGCTTTAGCTCCTAGGAGAGTATTTTAGGCTCCTTTTTGGGTTTTAAGCCCTTTTCTTCATTCTTAAGCCATTTTGAGGGTGTGGGGGTCTAATGGAGTGATATGAGGATTGTGAAATGGAGTCCTTGGGTGATGCTGACCATGGAGAGCTGAGTGAGGGATTTTTTGGGTTAATAGATTGCCCCCTAATGTGTGAGGGCAGTAGCTTATCATATGGCCGATGGACATCAGAGGATTTGCCGCAGAGAGGTGATGCTTCCGAGGCTAGGGCATGGTGGCTTTAGGTTTTTGTATTAATATGGTTCCCATCAATGGGTGAGATACAAATAATGTGTGACATGTATATGGATGAGGCAGGCATCCCCATGCTCATGACAATGTCAAAAGAATAATTTGATCTATGCTCTAAAATACAAGAGCTGATCATATACAAATGATGATTCAATGATGGTTGCCTCAATGTGAGGCTAAATACAATGCTGATCTGGTACATTGGAACCATGGCATTCTCATGGAATGCTATATCTTCATGAATGACGGTGTGCTAGATATAGAACGGTACATAGCTGTATGGACTCACTGATTGAGAGTCAGAGTCTCTGTGGTACAAGTATGTTGCATCAATCATAAATCTATAGAGAAGCGTTGCTGGGGCTTCTGAACACTGTCTCCAACGCAACCCGGAAATCACAAGGGACATAACATATTTAGGTCCCTCAAATAGACTCATCAATGTGCTAGAGTCAGGTGACATTCGGGGTCTTTGACCAAGAACTATGTGGACCAAACCCTGTACGAATCTCAACAGTGCGATGATGTAGTTGGAGTCGAGCACGTGAGAAACAACCATCCCAGGAGGCACTAAGGACTCCTCTCAAGTGGTCCAAGGAACTAATAAATGAGATTAATGAAACCAGGATACAGGGACCTCTGGGTCTATCCTCTAGAATATATGTGTTGTCGTCGATAGAGGGAGACCTGCCCCTAGTCAAGGAAATGATGTTTCCTTGACTAGNAATGATGTTTCCTTGACTAGGAGCGCGAGGGAAATAACCGAAAGGTGTGAGACAATCTACAGACTGACCCACTGAATGGGGGGGGGGAGGGAAAGAATTGAACAGGGGTAGGGCGAGTGTGGTAGACTCAAAATTCCTTTGTTCAGAGTATGATGGTAGTGCGGACCAGGAAACAAATGAAATAGACTCATGGGAATGGGATCATAGCTATAATACCAGGAATGTCACTGTAGATGGGAAATGCTTGGGGGAGGTAGACACTTTTAATATTGATGGGATCCAAGGAAGACACATTGCAAAGTACTCTGAACAAAGGCGACCCAATGTGGGAATGCTGACAAACTGTTTTATGTGGGGTGGTGTCTAGGGACACCATTGTGGTACGATCTTGTGGATTTTTGGCGAGCCCGAGAGGGTAAATGCTCAATGGTGCTTTCAATTTTAGATAGTATGAAAGCAAAACGAAGACTCCAGTGGGGGCTCTTTTTCATTGGTAGTCTCCTGTGCCTGAAAAAGGATAAAAGTATGCACAGGAGAGCTCTCCCATCCTATAGGGGATGAGAGACTTCTTTACAATTGGTAGTCCAATTAGGCCAGAAAAGGTTAAACCTATACTGACTAGATGGTCATTCAGATACTTTTACGAGAATGAACGAAACCAAGTTTGCTCGGCAATATTTTCTTGATGAGAAGGCTGGAAAAGAGCTTAACGACAGCCCGTGGTGAACTTTTTCATAAAGTGCGGCCCCTCTGCCCGAGAAAGCATAAAAGTGTGCAAAGGGGAAGGTCTTGGCTTGAATACACCAAGTTGGTCCTTTTAATTTAATGGTCTACATGGTCCGCAAAAGGAGGTAAACGAGACAATGTAGATGCCCTTTCCTATACTTTAGCGAGCAGGAAAGGAAGTAGCTACGCTCAGCTATCTTTTCATTGTTTTTAGGAGTCAGAAAAGAGCTTAAACGAAACTCCAGTATGGTCAACCGATTGCGGTGGCACAGGCGGTGCCCCATGTTAGGACAGTGGACAGTGGTCCAAAGATCATCCATGTAGTATGGACAGATCAGAAGGCTCTCAAACATACCAATACATGCATGGGATAGATTGCGGCAGAGGCTTGCGATTCGGTGCGATAGAAGCACGCAAACCGAGGTGGCTCTTGAACAGAGGTCATGAGAGCGTGTGTGTGTGTTGCGGTGGATGGAATTGACTACATGTGATGTGAGTGCAAGTCCAGGGGCAGTTCTATGCCAAATACATTTAAGAAAAATAAATCGTTTTGTGGACAATGGTCTAGAGATCCGCATAAGGTGCGGTGAATGGGGAAGACAACTATGTGTTAAAATACAAAATAAAAGTAAAAATGGCTTTCCTTAATGGGCGATGGCCTAAAAACTTGCATGAGTAGCGGTCAAGAGGTGCGATACAAGTACAGGTCCGTAGACACTTGCATCGTTATGTCATGGCTCGTGAATCGAGGTGAATTATGGGAAATGGTCCTGAAATTAACTTATTAAACATGAGATGATGATCTCATAAAGAGATAGAAGTTTGAGCCCAAAGATGTGAGAGGTGTCTCAAACTGATTCCGGGTGACTTTGGACTAGCAGCTGATGGTGTTGCCCCTGATTTTTACTGAAAAACGTTGAAAAACAAGTAAAAGAAAATGAAGCGACTCATTGGTGATGTTAAGCATAAAATTTCTTGAGGTAGAGCCCATTGCGGGGGTTCTCCAAGAGTTTTCCATCAAAGTCAATGGGGGTGTATGCCCCTTTTCTGAGGCAATGGTGGATGACGTATGGACCATACCACATCAACTCAAACTTGCCTTTTCCCAACTTATCATTGGGTTGGTCGTAGACTAGAACCATATCCCCTTCGCTGAAGGTGCGAGGGTGGACATGGGAGTCATAATGGACCTTTGATCGTGTTTTTGCTGCTTCAATGGCTTGGAGGGAAGCCCGACGGTCTTCTATGGTTTGTTCGAGTTGGAGGAGTCGTTCTTCTAAAGGAGAAGCATCAGGGAGAAGTTCTAATATGAGGCGGAGGGATGATATTTGGCATTCTATAGGGAGTATTGATTCAACGCCATGTACTAGGCGGAATGGAGTGAAACCGGTTGCAGTTTTTGTGGATGTGCGATAAGCCCATAGGGCAGAGAATAGCATGTGATGCCAATTGGTTTTATGGTTTCCCACCATCCTTTGGAGCATTGTTTTGATGATCTTGTTGACTGCTTCAACTTGGCCATTTCCCTGGGGGTAGTAGGAAGATGAGTATTGGTGTTTGAATTTCAACATGGTTGACAGTTCATCCCATACGGCATCTTGAAAGTGTGCTCCATGGTATGAGACTAATTGCTTAGGAACACCAAATCATGAAATAACATGGTTAAAGAAGAAGTGTGCTATGGTTTCATCTTTGCAATCAAATGTGGGCATGGCCTCTGCCCACTTAGTGAAGTAATAGACTGCCATAATGATGTATTTATGACCATGAGCCGAGACGGGGTTGATTGTCATGAAGTTGATTTCCCATTTGCAGAAGGGCCTGATTGTGACTACGGGGTGCAACAGTGCATGGGGGGGTTCTTGCCTTTGGGGCAAAGAGATG
The DNA here is from genome assembly GCA_001517045.1 of Pseudotsuga menziesii. Lineage (NCBI taxonomy): Eukaryota > Viridiplantae > Streptophyta > Pinopsida > Pinales > Pinaceae > Pseudotsuga > Pseudotsuga menziesii. Next base: position 13,588 of record LPNX010840858.1, on the reverse strand, counting down.
ACAGCTGTGGCAATGCTTGACTGCCTCTATGCAAATAGTGAAGATGGAGGGCCAGAAATAGTCGGCGCGTAGAATCTTCTGGGCGGTTTCCAGGACTGAAAGGTGGCCACCGCATGCTCCACTATGATAGTCGTTGAGGATGGTTTCGGCCTCGTCATGGGTGAGGAAATGACATAGGATGGTATCAATGCCTCAACAATACAAAACATCTCTAATCAGAAAGTGGCGAACGGCTTGATGTTGGATGCGTCTCCTATCCTCACGGTTTAAGTGTGCTGCAAACTTTTGTGTTTGTAAATAAAGAAGGATGTCCCCATATCATGGGTCGTCTATGGATATGACGAATAGGAAATCATCAGGGAGATCATCCTTGGGGGGTGATGACGCAGTTAATGGGGGCAGATTGGTCATGAGGGCGGCCAACGCGAATGCCTTTGTGCTTTTCAGGGAAACGAACTCTAAGTAGAACTCTTGGAGGATGACTACCCACTTGGCTGCTCAACCTTATAGAAGGTGGTGCCTTAAGAGGTACCGCATTGGGTTTTATTCTGCCACTACATGTGTATGGTTTGCGATGATGTAATGGCACAACTTCTGAGCTGAGAAGACGATGACGAGGGCCAATTTCTCCTTGGGTGAATATCATAGTGGGGGTCATGTTAGCTTCTGACTGATGTAGTAAATCATGTGCTCATGGCGAGCATTGTCCTCTTGGACCAAGACTCCAGTGATGGTGTTGTCTGAGGCTGACACATAGAGAATGAAGTCCCGAGTGAAATCTGGTGCTGAAAGTAATGGTGCAGAGCAAGAACATAATATTAGTCAATTTGATGGTGATTCTTCCTCTCATTTTCTGACTAGATTTGATTATCAGTATGCTACAGAAATAGATAATTATGAAGAAGATGATTATCAGATGTCTATGCCTGAATTTTGTCAGGAAATACCACAAAAATCATATGGTCTAAGATCAGGGGTAAAACATGCAGCACAAGCTAAAAAATTGGTGAAAGCTCATCCTGTTAAACAAAATATGACTGCAAATCATAAACAAATTGTAAATGAAAGAAAAGATGAAGTTGTGAATCCTGAGGAGGTGAATAAACCTGTAAGTGGTTTCAGTTTCAAGCATGAGATTAATAAAGTGAAAATCCCCGTGCCTTTAATAGAGTTGATTAAGAGTAAAGTTTACAGGGAAGCAGATTTTAAAACTTTTATAAATGCAGTGAATTCTACTCCTATCACATCTGATGAGATCAATTTGCAAGATGAAAAACCTACTAGTATTATAGGGTCAAAAAAATTTGATCACCCTGATGATAATTTAGAATATCCTCCTCCTTTTTATATAACTTTTTCAATACATGATCAGCTATTGCATAATTGTCTGCTAGATTCAGGAGCTTCACATAACCTCATGCCAAAAGCAGTCATGGAAGCTTTAGGAATGAGTGTTACTAAACCATACCATGATTTCTATGCATTTGATTCTAGGGCAGTGAAATGTATTGGGGTAATCAAGGATATAGTGGTGAATCTAACCCAGGTACCTATGAAGAGTGTATTGATGGATATAGTTGTAGCAGATATTTCTCCTAAATTTGGTATGTTATTGTCTAGATCCTGGGCAAAGAAAGTGGGAGGAACTCTGCAAATGGATCTTTCATATGCTACAATTCCAGTATTTAGAGGAGAATTTAGAAGACTTTACAGAGAGGTACAGATGGCATATTTGGTAAGTGATAGTAGACACCCTAATAATCATCTGATCTATTCAATTGATGAAAATTTTGGTTGTTGTATATTGCAATTAAATGATGAAATTGAAGGGGTTTTACAAGTACAAAAAGATATTCCAATTCAGGTAAAGAAAGAGGAACTAGATGGATTGTGGCAGATGTATTTTGATGGTGCATCAAGTAAAGAGGGGGCAGGAGCAGGAGTATTATTGATTTCAGTTGGAGGTGAGGTTATTTCCCTTATGTACAAATTGGAATTTAAAACAACAAATAATACTGCTGAATATGAGGCCTTGATTCTTGGGTTAAGAGCAGCAAAAGACTTGGGTATTAAAGAACTTGCTATATTTGGAGACTCTGAATTAGTTATTCAGCAAGTAAAAAGGGTTTACCAAGTAAAGCAGTATTTATTGAAAGTTTACAGGAATGAGGTTTGGGATCTAATTGAAAATTTCTTCATAGCCTTCAATATAACTTTTGTCCCAAGAGAATATAATGAGACAACTGATTCCCTAGCCTTAGCAGAAACCTATTTCAAAGTTCCAAAAGTAACTCATCTGAAATATCCAATTGATGTAAGCTACAGACCTGCTATCCCAGATAATATCAAACATTGGAAAGTTTTTAATGATGATCAAGAAATAAAAGAATTTCTGGAATTAGTAGGTGAATTTTCAGATGATACAGTTGATCATGAACAAGATTCAGAATGGGTAGAAAATGAACCTTGCAGAAATAATTCAATTGCTGACCACAAAATTGTTGAGTTAAAAGGGAATTTCATTCCTAAGGGACTTGTTCCATTAGAAAGATTGTTTTCAAAAGATGATACATTGATAAAACCCATCTTGCAGACTACTGAGGAGAATGTTATGGAGTATAATATTGGTTCTGAAAATCAGCCTAAGATGATAAAATTGTCAAAATTGCTGTTAGATGAAGAAAGAAGAAAATATGTTGGTTTGCTGAAAGAATATAGGGATATTTTTGCTTGGTCATATCATGATTTAAAAACATATGATACTAGCATAATTCAGCACAAAATTCCTCTAAAACCAAATACTAAGCCTTTTAAACAAAAGCTTAGAAGGTTAACCTAGCATTGCTGCCAGTAATTGAAAAAGAGGTAAAAAAATTATTAGATGCAAAAATTATTGTGCCTCTAAGGTATTCATCTTGGGTTGCGAATTTAGTGCCTGTACGTAAGAAGAATGGAGAGATAAGATTATGTGTAGACTTCCGTAATTTGAATAGATCTTGTCTCAAGGATAACTATTCATTACCAAAAATAGATCAGATTTTGCAGAGGGTTGTAGGATCTCACAAAATTTCAATGATTGATGGATTTTCTGGTTATAACCAGATTGCAGTTCAGCCGGAGGACCGAGAAAAAACAACATTTACAACTCCATGGGGGGCCTTTATGTATGACAAAATGCCCTTTGGGCTTATGAATGCAGGTGCTACTTTTCAAAGGGCTATGGATATAGCTTTTGTGGGTGAAAATGAAAAATTTGTAGTGATATACCAAGATGACATCACAGTCTTTTCCAAGTCTGATGAAGATCATCTTAAACATTTAAGACAAATTTTTATTAAATGCAGAAAGTTTGGTTTATCATTAAACCCAAAAAAGTCTCACTTTGCTCTGACAGAAGGCAAATTGTTAGGGAATATTGTTTCTGCTGAAGGAATAAAGATAGATCCAGAGAGAGTGAAGGCTATCTTAAAGATCAGTATTCCTAGAAATAAAAAATAAATTCAAACTTTTATTGGAAAAATCGATTTTTTTAAGATGGTTTATTCGCAATTTTGCAGAAATAATAAAGCATATCACTGAGATTCTTAAGAAAGATAGGGAGGTTAGATGGTCTAACCAGGATAAACAAGCATTTGAAGCCATACAACATGCATTAATAGAAGCCCCGGTATTGATAGCTCCTAGCTATACAAAAGCTTTTGCAATTTTCTCATTTGCATCAGAAGACACTAAAGCTGTTGTATAATTACAAAAGAACTCAGATGATTTGGAACAACCAATTTCATTCTTTAGTAAAACACTAAGAGACTCAGAGCTGAAATATAATATAATGGAAAAGAAAGCATATGCCTTAGTTAAAGCTCTTAAATTATTCAGAATATATGTTTTACATTCTAAGGTTTTGGCATATGTTCGAAATTCAGCAGTCATGGAGATTTTAGCACAACCTGGCAGCGAAGGAAAAAGAGGCAGATGGATAGCTAAGGTTATGGAGTATGACGTAGAAATTAAACCAACAAAGTTGGTAAAAGGCCAGGGATTAGCTAAACTTCTGACATTATCAAATTGTCAGGTTTTAAATCTTCATATGATGGCAGAATAGTCAGAACAGGTTATGGCAACAGAACATAGTAACGAGCAGGTTTATAACAGGTATGATGAGTCTGATTGGTATAAATATTTTGTATATTTCCTTTTGTATTTACAATGCCCTCTCGAATTGAATAGAAATGAATGCAGATCATTAAAACTAAAAGCAATGAAGTATGTTTTAATAGATCATATTTTGTACTAGAAGGATCCAGGAGGAATATTGTTGAAATGTTTGGAGAAATCCGAAGTTGATGCTATTATTTCAGAATTGCACAGTGGAGTTTGTGGAGAGCACAAGTATTGGAAGCCAACTGCATTTAAAATCCGGAGAGCAGGATATTATTGGCCTACCCTTTTCTCAGATGTGTATCATTAGGTTAGATCATGTGTGGAATGTCAAAAGTTTGCAGGTAAGCATAAGCTTCAGTCATTACCTTTGAAACCTATTTCAGTGAATGGTCCATTTCAGCAGTGGGGTCTAGAATTCATCGGTGAAATTCATCCTCCCTCTAGTGGACAGCATAAATGGATTCTAACTGCTACTGATTTTTTCACTAAATGGGTGGAAGCAGTTCCTACAAGAAGAGCAACTGAACAAGTCATAATTACTTTCCTTCAAGAAAACATTCTGGGTAGATTTGGATTCCCTAGGATATTAGTTACCGATAATGCTCCTGCTTTTAAATCAAAAAATATGGTAAACTTTTGTCAAGAAAATAATATTGGCTTAAAACAGTCCACACCATACTACCCATAGGGAAATGGATTAGCAGAATCCAGTAATAAAAATATTGTAAACAGTATCAAGAAAATGCTATTTGAAAACAAAAGGAGTTGGGATACCAAACTAAAATTTGCTCTTTGGGATGATAGAGTAACAATTAAAAAGTCAATTGGGACATCCCCTTTCCAATTGGTATATGGAATTGATGTTGTTTTTCCTGTTCAATTAGTGACCCCAGTCATTAAGTTTATGCAGGAAATAAAAGAAGAACCAGATGATATAAGAAGAAGAATGTTTCAGATAATTCAGTTGTAGCAGGAGAGGGAAGCTATCAAGAATACAGCTGAGAGACATAAAAGAAGAATGAAGGAAAGCTTTGATAAGAAAGTTAAAAAAGAGATGTTTGCAGTGGATGACCTCGTTCTCAGGTGGGATGCACGAAAGGAAGAAAAAGGTAAGCATGGGAAGTTTGAAAATTTATGGATAGGGCCTTTTTCAGTAATAAAAATCCTTGGAAACAATACTTTTGTCTTACAAAATCTGAAAGGTGAAGAGATTGCAGGTCCAGTCAATGGACGTTTCTTAAAGCATTTTTATACATATTGAAAGACGAAGTGTTATTGTACATATTCACTGTATATATCATTTTTGCTTTAAATAAAAATCCAACCCAATAAGACAGAAATGACTTTAGCAGGTTTCTGAAGGCACTGGTCAACATGTTCTCAAAGTTTCATAGGAAAACTTTGTCCCCAGATGGAGCCAGATGTTATCTCTAAGGTTTTTTTACCTTTTTACCTTAAGATCTTTGATTGTGATGAGTTTTTATTTTTTATTTTTTTATTTTCGCTTTGTTTTACGCCTTATTTTTGATTGAGTGCCATTATGGTTTTATTTTAGTCTTTTGAATCATCAAAATCTTCACTCATTTAAAGTCATGAACCTATGTATGTGCAAGAGATTTTATATTATATATTGGATTGTTAAAACTGGCAGCATTTCATGAACTGGCAGCATAGTTTCAAAGGGTATTTTATTAAAAAAATTGTTATTCATAAGAACCATGGAATATAAAGGGGATAATGAACTTTGGTTATATTCATGTTATTTAGTACTTGGTATGAATATGCTTTAAAATCACTCCTGTCCACAAAATTATGAATTTTATCGTGTCATTCATGGGCTTGTACAACTGTTTTCATTTTGAAATTAAAAGCACTCCATGCGATGAGTATTAGTAATAATCATGGTATGGTCGATATAATTCATCCTTTTCCCCTAAAATATGTCTCATTATTTTTCCTAAGTACTCTGGTTAACTAGGAGAAGGACATTCAGAGAGCCGTTTTTATACTATCAGCATTCATTGTTCATGAACAACAAAATTAGGGTTTGAAGCAGCAAGGGTTTGTTTTCAAACTCTGAATGATCATATTTTAAAAGGGTCGGATTACATTATATACGTTTCTCTACATTTCAAAGCAAGCTGTTGCAGTAAAAATTCCCTTTTAAACAAGTATAGTGTGAAGGGGTTTTAAAAATGTCGAAGACAACAGAGGAAGAAGACCCATAGGTTGTGGTAAAAAGAAATCCAGGAGGCTTAATTTGCAGGTTGGAGCCAAATAATACAGAGTGGATAATGAAATTTCCAAGATCAGCCAAATTAATGAAGAAGGCCAGATGGTTTACCTTCTGTGAGAAATTACAAGGCTATCACGCATAGGTTCAGCTTTAAATCTTAACAGTTAGGGTAAACGAAGATTCTATTGCTGAAGCAATAGATGTTCCGGCACAAGGGGAGAAATGGTTTAAACAACAAGATTTCCAAGGGGATTACAGTGAATTTTTTATGCCAGGATTTGAGAAGTTAGATTGGAAAAATGGTATGCATGTGAACAAAATAAAGCCAAGTTGGAAGATTCCTTTAGAGATGGTACAAAACTATATCACATGCAATGGCCGGTATGACAGAGTGCTTAAATGCCATTTAAGGTTGCCGATGCATATTAATGGAGGTATACAGATCAATCTCCCATTTTATTTATTAAAAATCCTTCAAAAGATGATTTCAAGGGTTCAGAGCCATCCAGAGCATACTGCTTGATCTGTCTATCATCAGGGTTTGATTAAGCTATTAATTTTATCACAGTTGCATAAGGAAGGACGAACATGGGAAGATCTATTGATAGAGCTAGGGTTTAAAGACAACCCTAAAGAGAAAGGAAAAACGATGATGGAGGATTCAGACCAGCAAACAACAAGTCACAAAAAACCAATTCAAACTGCTGAAGAAGAAGGAAAGAATACTACAGAGAAACCCTTTCAGGAAGGTTTGTGTCCTGAAGCTTCATGCACAAATGAAAACCCTAAAAAACTGAGTGTTATGCTGAAAAATATAGCCTCAAAAGGTGAAATTCATAATCAGTTATTGAAGACAGAGAACAGGGATATGAAGCCAAGAACCAGGTTAAGAAAGAAGCTACAGACAGAGAAGAGATCAGCACATGAAGATGCCATGGAAATTGTGATGGTAGATGATGCTCTCAGTGAAGAAATTGTACATACATCTAAGGATCAGTATTGTGTAGATATTGAGAAATTTATTGATATTCAAGGAGTTGTAGGGTCTATACCTGAAGCCTTTTGCACAAACAAGCAAGTTAATTCAGAGGATTGCTCAGCATCAAGGACTCTACATGAGGAAGAAGTTCATATGAAAGAAGAAGTTCATATGAAAGAAGAAGACCTGGAAATATATCCAGAACTAAACCAAGTTAAGAAGTCTTTGCAGACATACAAAGAACAAACTAAGTATCTGCAAAACATTAATGAAAAGTTGAAGATAGCCAATAAAAGACTTCGTGAAGATCTGGAGGATAAGGAGATAGAATATCAAAAGTTGCAGACAATATCTAAAGATATTCTCAGGGAAGAAAGAACTATTCAGAAGCAGCTTGAACTCATCAAAGCTCAGAATAAGGAGGACAACAAAGATGCTGAATTCACCAAATTGCAAAAGCGTTCCCAGGTTTTAAGTGATTTAGCTACATTAGCAGAGGCTTCCAGAAGTGTTTAGAGGTTGAATTGTAGTTTGCTTTTGAAGTAATGTTGTTTATTGATAGATGTCTTTTTTATATTACACTTGTACTTGAATACTGTTTAAAGGGGATTGACTTCCCTATTTTTGAGAAGGCTCGATCCATAGAAATAGTATCTTATAGTTAGTTTAAAGAAACACATATTTTGTATTTAAGGGGAGTCTCTAGATGAGACAGGGGTTGGCAATTGGAGTTATGAAGATCTAGTTTTGATAGCTTTCTATATGATATGAAATACTCTACATCTTCAATACAAGTTCTACCTTGATATGAGTATGATTATGATTTGTCTGTGTATCTTATGAATTGTGTTTCTTATGATTTATCTTGTACATGGTCCATTGAATCCCATTGCAAAGATTCTTATGTTGAAATACAATTATCTTTGTAGGGTGAACAAAATCAGTCAGATCTGTTATAGACTACATCTTATCACCTTTAAAAAAGTTACAATGGCTTCAAAAAAGATAGGAACTCGAGGAAATCCCTCATCCCCTTTAAATCCAGGAGTTTCAGATCCTGAGTAGTTGTTAAAAGAGGCTAGGAGAAATTTAATTTCTACTTCATCGAAAAAATTCAAACATCCTACAGCCTTGGAGATCCCTAAATCCTCATCTATTCCAGTTCCCTCTTTTGAACCACATTCAGAAAAAGGAAGAGAAGAGTTAGACCTGTTATTTACCTCTTCCCAGATTGACAATTTCCGTGTTTTTACAAATCCTTTACTGTTAGAGAAGGTTAAACTCGAAGCATTGCAAACATGAGCTTCCTCTTTATTTTCAACCCATATTCCTTTGGTTAATACCATCCCAGTGAATCAATCTAATCCTTGTAATTTATCTACCCCATCACAATAGTTAAGCATCCTTCAGTCTAATACAAATCTAAACATTTCCAATCCTAGAATGGCTCAGCCTCAAAATTGAATGGCTGCTATGGTAGCAGCAAGATATGCCCTACTTGTTTTACCCCAGCCTCTCAATTCTCTCCTAGCAGGAGACTATCAAAAGCACCTTCCAAGATTTAATGGCCAGGGAGATGTTACTGCAGAAGAACACTAGAATATATTCTGTAGTTATGCAGCCAATCACAAATTTGAACATGAGGATGTTTGGATGAGGGTTTTTGTTCAAAGTTTAGATGGTGAGGTTAGAAAATGGTTTAGGGAATTACCACCACACTCTATAGATGGCATAGATTCTTTAGAAGAAGCCTTTATGAGACAGTGGGGGGATACTAAAGATTATTTGTATTACATGATAGAGTTTGGATCATTAAAGAGAAAAAAGGATGAAGTTGTGGGAGACTTTTCCAAAAGATTCAATAAAATGTACAGTAGGATTCCAGCTGAAATAAAACCCACTGAGACAGCGGCAAAGCTAACTTATGTAAACTCATTTGATCATGAGTTTTCATTGCTATTAAGAGAAATAAAATCTGTGTCACTCCAAAATATGCAAAATGCAGCATTAGAAGTAGAGTCAAATATTTTAGCCTCAAATAAACTCAAAGAGGAAACAGAACATCAAATTGTTGACAAAAAGGGTAAAAAAGAAATCATTACATCCAGCTATACAGGAAGAGCATCAAATAGCAAAATGGATGAAATGAATAAAATCATAAAAAAATTGTCTGCTAAGATTGAAAGGTTGGAACTGGGAAATAGAAATCAGAATAAACCCATACCTGAAGGTGAAAGAAATCAGAATTAGTTTAGAAGACTTTTTGCTCCTAGGTTCTTGCCAAGAGAAAGACGAAACAATGATATGCAGAGGGACAGGCGAGAAAATGAAGAACAAAGGATTCAAACTCCTTTTCAAAACAATAATGTCAGAGATGATGAATCATACAAAATTGATGAGGGGGAGTTAGATGATTTGGAGGTGAATAAACCTGTAAGTGGTTTCAATTTCGAGCATGAGCTTAACAAAGTGAAAATCCCTATGCCTTTAACAGATTTGATTAAGAGTAAAGTTTACAGGGAAACAACTTTTAAAACTTTTATAAATGCAGTGAATTCTACTCCTATCACATCTGATGAGATCAATTTGCAAGATGAAAAACCTACTATTATTATAGGGTAAAAAACTTTTGATCAGCCTGATGATAATTCAGAATATCCTCCTCCTTTTTATATAACTTTTTCAATACATGATCAGCTATTGCATAATTGTCTGCTAGATTCAGGAGCTTCACATAACCTCATGCCAAAAGCAGTCATGGAAGCTTTAGGACTAAGTGTTACTAAACCATACCATGATTTGTATGCATTTGATTCTAGGGCAGTGAAATGTATTGGGGTAATCAAGGATCTGGTGGTGAATCTAAGCCAGGTACCTATGAAGAGTGTATTGATGGATATAGTTGTAGCATATATTTCTCCTAAATTTGGTATGTTATTGTCTAGATCCTGGGCAAAGAAAGTGGGAGGAACTCTGCAAATGAATCTTTCATATGCTACAATTCCAGTATTTGGAGGAGAATTCAGAAGACTCTACAGAGAGGTACAGATGGAATATTTGGTAAGTGATAGTAGACACCCTAATAATCATCCAATATATTCAATTGATGAAAATTTTGGTTGTTGTATATTGCAATTAAATGATGAAATTGAAGGGGTTTTACAAGTACAAAAAGATATTCCAATTCAGGTAAAGAAAGAGGAACCAGATGGATTGTGGCAAATGTATTTTGATGGTGCATTAAGTAAAGAGGGGACAGGAGCAGGAGTATGATTGATTTCAGCTGGAGGTGAGGTTATTTGCCTTATGTACAAATTGGAATTTAAAACAACAAATAATACTGTTGAATATGAGGCCTTGATTCTTGGGTTAAGAGCAGCAAAAGACTTGGGTATTAAAGAACTTGCTGTATTTGGCGACTCTGAATTAGTTATTCAGCAAGTAAAAAGGGTTTACCAAGTAAAGCAGTATTTATTGAAAGTTTACAGGAATGAGGTTTGGGATCTAATTGAAAATTTCTTCATAGCCTTCAATATAACTTTTGTCCCAAGAGAATATAATGAGACAGCTGATTCCCTAGCCTTAGGAGCATCCTATTTCAAGGTTCCTGTTGCCGCCTTTTCACACACTTGGATCACATGGTAGAAATCTTCAAGCCACTCAGTGTGTCCTTGGGGGCAAGTCTCGAGTCAAGGCTGTCACCTTGTTCTTGACTCCTCCGTTTAGGCTCAACTCCTAACGAAGCCAAGGGGGGTAGACCCTATTAAGTTACTAAGGATGATTTCTTAGTGTGGTGATGTTAAACTGAATCAGTTATTTAGGAGTTTGAATATTTTAACTATAAACAATCAAGACGACAAGATATGAAGATACACACGAAAGCACAAAGTCGATACACAATATATATATGAAGTAGAAAAGACCAGTGCCTTAAAAATGGAGTCAAGAAAGATCAGTGTGCTTGCATGTGTCTGGAATAAATGTTTTGCGATTGCATCTTGGTACGTTTTAAGTTAAAATTGGAGTATGAGTTGTTTAAATTAGGCTTAAGGGGGACTCCAGATATACCCGAGAGTACTTGGAGTATGTCCAAAACAAATCCTATACGGCTACCCGCAAGGAATATGTGGGCTGAAATGGAGTCTCTGGGGCTGTGTTCGTAACCCACCCGTTAGGGTGTGACAGAGATCGGCGCCTCGAGGTCACTTTTCAGTAGGTTCCCGCTTCCTTTGGGTATTTTGCCACCGTAAAGGTTTGATCGAGGTGTTGGATTTTCACCTAATGGCTTGTTAATTGGGGAAGGTGAGTCCTAATTATTCTAGTCACCCAAGTGCTTTTGATACAGCTTGAATGATCGGACGAACTGCATCCAAGTGCAGAGCATACACACTGGACTCTTGTAAATTTTAATAAGTTTTAAAGGAGTGTTCTTGCTTAAAAAGAAAAGCCTCCAAGAACCTCTTTCGATCCAAGTGGATCTCAATAGGGGAATCAAGGAGGGGTTAATTTTAATATGTTGATAAACAAAAGATGAGAAAAAAAACACAACTACACAAAAGCGGTTTTTTGATTAATCCTACCATGAATCTCTTTCCCCTTACGGGTCACTCGGGAAATCGTGGGGTAAGTGTTATGATTACTTTTGAAAATGAGATATGGAATATGGAATTAAAAACAAGATCAAATATACTACCCTATCAATCAGATAAATTATAGTAAAAGGAAATAAACAGGAAAGACAACAAAGGCACCGACGCGAATCCCCCCAGGGGGGATGGGGAATGGGCTCGAAAGAGCCTATTCAAAGGATGATTTTATTATAGAGGTTACAATATCAAATCACTGATAAAACAGAGCTTTCTTGGTCCTTATACAGGCTGAAACCAAGATATTACAGTTTATGCAAAACAATTACAAACTATGTGACGAAAGAGAGCCCCCTGGGGGGATTTGAGCGCTCCAAAAGCCACTTTGGACAGCAGCTTCTTTTATTCTCTGTCAGAACTGCTAAATGACAGCGAATGAATTATAAAAACAAATTCCCCAAAGCACTTTAAGAGTGCCTTTGGGTCAACCTACTTTATCTCAAAAAATTAACGAAATTAAACTAGCTAAATCGAGGAAAGGGAACCAAGGAAAGCAAGCTTTCCTTGGGATCTTGGCCTGCTGTTTGTGCAGCCAATTAACAGCACTTATATTGCAGAATATTGAAATTATTGACAGCAAATGAAACTACCTTAACAGCAAGCTATTGATTCTTCACTAAAATACTTGCGAAACTAAGGCAATTTAGCTAGATCTCTTGAATTTGAACTTTATGTGCACAATGAAACTAAGATCTAGAAAATTGAAGGGATATTGATAATTAGATCTATGTATGCTTTTCTTTATGAGATAGATCAGTATTTAAAAAGAAACCTTAAAGTAACCAGCTTTGAGGAAAGTTTAATAATTTTTAAAGGAGGAAGAGAGAGAAAGAGTGTTGGTTTCTTTGAAGATCCACAGTAGAGCCTTCAGGTGGAATGCTGAGGGACTATGCCTTTGAACTATTTTGAAGAGAATGAAGAAGCAAACTAGATCAGCAGCCTCTCCAAAGTGTAAACCTGCAACTCAGCTGAAATCAAAGAACTTGCCAAGACACTTGTGAGATTCGATTAGTACATACAAAGAGATTCAAGATAACATGCATATAAGCTTATAGGACATGCTAGATCTATAATTCTAAAAATGCATCAAAGGAGAGTGACAGTCAATAAACTTATTGAACAACATCTTTCCTATCAAGATTGTAATAAGCTAATTACCAATCTTAACCACGGATCTACAAGAAAATAGCAAGAAATGACCACAGATACAGGTTACCTCAGTAGAACAATGGCAATAATCATCCACACATGTAATGGCACCACACCGTATTGCCTCCAAAGCTTTTATTTATTTAAAATGAGAATTACAACAATACAATAGCAGCAGCACCTCAATCCCAGTTCTAACTAGCTTGGAAGAGGAGGCTGTGCCTTGATTTATACAATTTGCAGGCCACCTAGCCCAGGGGGGGCGCAATTCCTCATGGAATCAAGTGAAATCCTCTGATGGATAGTTCATCAATGCATAACTGAGGCTGAACTGAGCCTACTTGTCAACTGGGGGCCTGATCTAGCTGACACATCAACCCATACACTGACACATCGACCCAAACACTGAAGAATCCA
>LPNX010840854.1:36387-49538 GCA_001517045.1 Pseudotsuga menziesii | reverse complement strand
GGACAATCAAGAACCAGGTTGGAGTTGTTGTTTGTAAGGAATTAGAACAAGTGGACCTAGACGAGCGTGCGAACGGAAAAGCAGAACCCAAAAGGGAAATTCCCACTCCCATCTCGCACTCCAACATTGAGGGTGAACTAAGATGTATTCAGACCAGCAGGCCGTTGCCACCTGCGTTGCCACCTGATCGGGCTGTGCGGGATTGGGATGACGACGAGCGGTCAACGGCACTTCTACACCAACAGAATACCGAAATGAACTATATACACGAGCAGAATAGTGGAGTGAACTACTTTAGCGACGCCTATATGCAGTATGTTAACGATGGTGGTGAGATGCAATATTTTAGCGATGGCGATGATGACGCAGATTGCTGTTAAATAATAGGTTACAAGGGTAGAGTAGGTTTACAGGTTTCATTCATATATTACTAGGTAGATTAGGTGACCACATTATCTTTATAATTACTTTTGCATGTATCTTATATAAAACTTTTAAAATATATTAAACCTTTATATTTTATTTTTATCTTTTCTCTTGGAATAATGTCTCTTTCTATTTTTTATTTTTCTTCTTTATATGGAGATAATTTTACTCTTGAAATAACAATAGTTATATGAAACTTAATCCCATTATTTAAAATATAAAAAACAATAACATGATAAATAAAATAAAATAATATTAAAATTGAATTAACATAAACATAAAATATGTACCTAATAATAATCTAAGGCCATGACATATTCGTGGAAGAGGGTCGTGGTTTAAGGAATAGATTGATGAGATTTGGAAGGATCCACGACCACCGAACGAGAGCTAAGTGTCTGGAGAAGAGAACAACCATGAGCGGAGGTCACGGGTGTCTTGTACATGAATATCATCAACTTGCAAAGAGACCTCGGAAGCCATTACGGGTACAAAACCTCTTGGAAGGTGTCAACCTCAATTTTGTGTAGCCTATGGAAACTATGGAGGATTTTTTAATTGCATGCCAAAATTTTCTTTTGTTTTGTATGGATGGCCCTAGTAGAGATATTGATCATTTGAAGGGATTTATAGAACCCTTGTTCTTGTTTTCGTTATGGACTCAGACCCTGGATTCCATGTTTTTAGACTCTGAATATCTAAGCTTATTGTTCATTTCAGCAATATTTCTGCACTGTGGAGAAAAACCAAGAATTCCATGGCGTTTCAAATGTTCGTTACATTGTGGTTTCCCATTCATTTGCACCAAATCTAAACTTTTATGTTTTGGTACATTCCATTTAAAATGGTTAAATTAACTTTGTTGATAAAATTTTCTCTCAAATTATGTATTCTATTTTGGTTTTTGGCCCATGGTTTTGTTGTTTTATAATACTTTTGTGGTGTATTTTTTATGCCATGGTTATGTGATCATCATGGTCCACTCTTTTTTGGGGGGGTACCTTCTTATGCTTACTACTAGAGTCATTTGTCATTTTTTTGGGAATGCTTTGACCTATCTTGGGTCCATCTTAAGGCTTTTGCCCTCATAGCCCCTCTTCTTTTCAATCTTCTTGTAGTGGTCCACCTTTTTTGTGACCTCCAATGCCCCAGCCTTGTGCTCCATAGCTTTGGCTACATGCTCATTTTGGTTGTTGGCACTCTCTTTTTGACACAAGCTTTTATTTTTTGGATGCTTCTTTGCTGTCTTGTTTATGGGAACATTGTCTTCCTCGCGGGTGTAGAAAATTGCACAAGCCCCTCCTATTGTAGTTGTCATTGTCACCTATGTGCCTCTTTCCACATAATAAACTCTAGCCACCGACATCACCAATATTGTTATATGAATTAACTTTCTCTCTTGATTGTGTATGTAGGATAGGTGGTTGTACCTCTTTGAGCTCCATTTGTTAATAGTATCCAAAACCACACCACATGCTTCTGTCACTTCATTCCTTGAAGAAATGAGGCTTCTTTCTATCAAACAATAAGGAACAAATTGATGGGATTTGGAAGGATCCACGACCACAGATCGAGAGCCAAGGGCTTGGAGAAGAGAATAACCACGAGTGGAGGTGAGGGGTGTCTTGGATGGACCTGATCAACCTGTAAAGAGAGATGTCAAGCCATTAGGGGTACAAAACCTCTTGGAAGGTGTTAACGTCAATTTTGAGTAGCCTATGGAAATTATGGGGGATTTTTTTAAATGCATGCAAAAATTTTCTTTTGTTTTGTATGGACAGCCCGAGTAGAGATATTGATCATTTGAAGAGATTTATAGAATACTTGTTTTGGTTTTGGACTAGGATCTTGGATTCCTTGATTTTAGACTTTGAATATCTAAGCTTATTGTTCATTTCAACAATGTTTGTGCATTGTGGAGAAAAACCAAGAATTCCATGGCGTTTCAAATGTTTACATTAAATTGTGATTTCCCAGTCATTTGGTTGAAATATGACTTATTTGCATAAAATTTAAATTTTTATGTCATGGTATTCCATTTAAAATGGGTAAATTAACTTTGTTGATAAAATTTTCTCACAAACTATGCACTCCAATTTCTTTTTTCGGCCATCATTTTGCTGTTTTATGATACTTTTCGGATGTCTTTTTTATTCTATTGTGTGCATTCGTTATGTGAGCTTGAAGGTCCACTCTTGTTTTTTGGGGTAACTTCTTATGGTTACTAATAGAGTCGTTTGTGATCTTTTTGGGAATGATCTGACCCATTTTGTGTCCATTTTAAAGATTTTTCCCTCATAGCCCCCCTTCTTTTCAATATTTTTGTGGTGGTCCACCTTTTTTGTGACCTCCAACGCCTCAAGCTTATGCTCCTTAGCTTTGGCTACATGCTCGTTTTGGTTGCTGGCACTCTCTTTTTTTGCACAAGATTTTATTTTTTGGACACTTCTTTGCAGTCTTGTTTAGAAGAGCATTGTCTTCCTTGTGGGTGTAAAAAAATGCACAAGCCCCTCCTCGTGTAGTTGTCACTGTCACCTATGTCCCTCTTTCCACATAATAAACTCTAGCAATCGCCATCACCAATATTGTTATATGCATTAACTTTCTCTCTTCATTGTGCATGTAGGATAGGTGGTTGTACCTCTTTGTGCTCCATCTGTTGATAGTATCCCCAACCACACCATGTCCTTGTGTCGCTTCTTTCCTTGACTAAATGAAGCTTCTTGCTATCAAACTCAAAGACAATAACACGAAGGGTGTTTCTCCTACCATAAGGGACCGCGTGTAGATTCCATGGCATTGCCACCTTAACAAGCCACATGGCCTTAACTTCGAATTGCAAATGATCAAAAGAACTATCACAAGTTATTGCATTCCCTTTTACAAACCTCAGTGGGGACTTTCCTCCTCATTCTAAATTTCTCTCACAAAAATAAAATAAAATTCAAATTATTGGAGAGAAGCATTATTCATGACACATAACCTCCCTTATAATGTTATATTTTCCCAAATAATGCCTCAGACACCTTTGCTAATTCCAATTAGGGGTTTCCTTCGTTGACTAAGGGGATTGACAACTAACTTATCGGCCCAATCACCCTTCATGCGTCCTCCTTGGCTAAATTTAGGATGAGGAGTTTTCATAGATTGCCATAGCTTTTCATAGATTATGTCATAAGGTCTGATACATTCATTTGTGGGTTACACTTCACAGATGCACCCTACTTGGCTATTTTAACTTGAGGCCTCTTCATGAGATTCCTTGGGAGTTACTCTTCCCGTACTGCACCCTTCCTTGGATACTTTTATCCCGAGGATTTACATCTCCTGTGGGGACCATTCAACCTTGTATGTTCCCTCCTTGGATGACTAGACCATTTCCACCTCATTTATGAATTTCATTCCATATTATTCCAAACAATTACGATCCACATCACCCGTTTTTTATTTACATTTCAATTTGCATAGTGACCATAGGCCAAATAATTCTCTTAATCTTGTTGGTTCCCCGTCCGCTCCCTTACTATTGTTGATTCCCCCTTTGGTGGAGGATCCTTCGATGTGCCTTGCATTAATAGCTTCTTTGTAGTAGGGATATGCTCCCTCCTTCACCCACAATATGCTAGGTGTTCTCACCAAATGATTAACGTTGCATGTCCATTTTCCAACTGTCTTCCCCTTTATATGCATTAATATTTCTGTCAATTTTATTTGACGTCGTAACCAAACCAAGTAAACCGCAAAACAAGCATAATGTATAATTTCTTGAAACACGGAGAAATATTCTATTTTTTCATGTTAGAATTCGATCCCCCATTTTATAAACACGAAAAACATGCCAGCTTAAAAGCAATTATAGAAACACACATAAATCATTTGACAGATAACTGAATAGTTTCCTCACGACTTTAGGATCTGGTTTAAAACCCTAGGGACATTGAAAAAATAAAAAATTAAAAGGCACTAGCATTATTCTAGGCATGGATTAGAAGATCATGGTTTTGAGTTTACGTCGGAAATTCTCGAGTTCAATCTTCGCCAGGACCATGTCGATGTAAAAGACGACATTGGAAGGGTCAACGCGGATTTCCAGCGTGTAAATAAAGAGTGCCTGCTTGAACTCATCTTCTTGAAATATTTGATAGCCCGCCTATCAATATCCTCAACCATTATCGTTGTGCTTGCAAAAATTCGATCGAAGGATTTCTCGATGATATCAAATAAGAATGAAAACCAAAGAGAAAAATAAATTAACGAGGCTTCCTCTTCTGGGACATCTCAACATTTGAATTCCTTGCCGATATTATGGATAGATTCAAAAACATATAAGACTAACCATTTGACAAACATCTAATAAACAAAGGTGGTCAACGAACGAAGACAAATACATTAAACTTTGATAAAAAAAGGTACCTAGTTTAATGCTTCTTGAAAAAGGGATTATATGTGAATGAAGTGTCAAAGTGAGAAATTTCGAGAAAACTAGGCCCATTGTTAAATTAATTATTCCAAGTGCTCAAATAATGTGTCAATTAGTGTTTATATTTTTATGTAGGTCTATTGAGATTAACATTTCTCTTATTGCCAACTCTTTTCATAAAACTTTTAGCAAGGATTATTATGTTCACTCATGACTATATAATTTATTTATGATAATGAATTATTAAAATTTATTAAATAAATAAAAATAATTAGTTAAAATAAATTTTAAATATCTATTTTATATACAACTATACATTTTTAATTTATTTTCATCATAAAGTATATAAATTTGTTAATTTAAGATATTTTAAATTAATTAAAAAGTAAAAATAGATGCCAAATAATGTAAAATTTTAAAAAGTTGAAAACTTGACAGCAAATTTTCGAAGTTGAATTTTCTTCCAAGAACATTTTATTTTTATAGTTATATTTCGAAACTTTTATAAAAAATTAATTTCACTTTTTATAAAACTAATTTTTCAATAAAAATATAAATTAATTTCTTATAAAATTAAATTTTCCATATCTTCTCTCTCTATGTTAGAAGGACGCTTCTTATTAAACTTTTAAATGCAATATGTATTTCATTATATATTGTAAGATATGGTGCTATTCAACAGTGTGAAGCATTCTCTTAATAATGCCAAAAAAAAAATCCTTAAAGATACCAATTATTGTTTGCAATTTTTTCTCAAAAATAAAATCCTTAACCATAAATACCATATTTTTTTTAATTTAAATAATTATTAAACTAATAAGAAGGGAACCATTTTTCTTAAGGGGATATTTCGTACTTGGTAAAATACTTTTCTTAAGGTTTCCCCATATCTTTGATAAAAGTTCTTTTATTAAGATGAAAAAATTCAAAAACTTAATACCTATGGACACACATATATGACACTAAAATTACCCCTGACTTGTATGTGAAACTTTAATTACCTATGGTCGGTGTCAAAACAATTGCCCCTCACTAAAATTTTCTACCTAAGATTGCTCAAAGGCTCACAACTACCCAATTTGTGAGTACACTTTTTAGATAGGAATAGTGAAACCAAACTCATATTTTAAGTTAAAATTTGAGCATAGCCCAATTTTTTAGTACACTTTTCAGTAGGAAAAATAGTGAAACGAGTCTCATATTTAACAAGTTAAAATTTGTGCATGGCTATGAGAAGTTTGAGGTATGAGTAGAAAACAAAGAAAAATATGACACACCAAAAACCATGTTGCATTTAAAAATAAAAAAAGATGGCATTGCATATCAGTGGCTCAGCGAACAACCTAAAATAAGCCTCGATATTTTAATATAATGATAAGCTCAGCCTTAATTACATAATTGTTTGTTTCTAAAGTCAAGCCAGGAATAGAATATATACACCCAATCCATTTTGTTTTCTTTGACGGGGTCAAAAATTTGCCGAAAGCATGAAAGGTGAGCGGTATAGACGTTTCCAAAAACCTCGGCCAAGATATACATCCAGCAATATTTCGTCACTGCAAAACTCCGGACCCTCGATTTGGATGCTCCAAGAAATGTGCTCAATCTCTCTACCCTTATATGTAGATCCATTGTGATCAAACGTGGCTTGATGTTTATGTCGAATTCTAAAACCATTCCTCTTTTATGGCACTATTGGTCAGGCCCTGGCTGATTTTAGAAAGAGTTTTTATGTTTCTAGCAGTAGTGTACTTTTAGGAGTCTCACCGATAAGCAGTAGACTTCAGTTTGATGTTTCAATTTCATAAACAGTTTTACTTGCTTAGTGAGTGAGAAGGTTAACCGCTTATCGAACTTGATATTTTTAAGAACTTTAAACTACATGATTAAAACTATTTATGAAACTATAAGCTCAAACTGAAGTCTGTTGCTTATCGGTTGGACTCCTAAAAGTACAGTACTGCTAGAAGCATGCCCTATTATTAGTCCCTTCCCACGGCTGCATGGACTCTATGATTCGGCTGATAGAGTTGTTTGTGTTCTTATTTGGCCTCATCCGGACGCAAAGGATGAGGAAAATAGATTTTTGCAGCTTTGATCGTATGTTTGGAGAGCATAAGTTTTGAATATTATCCAAATTCTAAGTAATGCTAGATATAAGTCTAGAATTAATCAACCAACACTTAATGTTTTAGCTTTGCATTTAACTATAACCATAAAAAAAAACTATAATGTAAACTTAGCATGCTAGGTAGTTGTTGCATGTTGGTCGGGCGGCTATGCTCATGCAGGCATGTGTGCATGCTCTGGTAACTCTAACGCCACAACCTACCTAGCCATCCATCTCTTAATTCGCATCTCTTCCTCTTATATTTGCCTTCCATGTGGAGTGTTGTAATGTGCTTTCTCTATTGGAAAACTAGAAAACCAAGAACCAACTTAACTTCTGCAAGTCCCTGGACTCCTCCTGTGAAGATGGCCAACAAAGGTATTTCATATTTTTATTTTCAGCTAGTGTTTTTTTTAACTATATTAGACTTACTGGACCCCAAAATAAGCTGCTAATCAACATGAGCTGAAAAGAAAAGGAACTACGCCAACTCCTCCTTAAAAGGAAGACGCACCGACTTTAGAGGCAACTTGGAAGGCTACGCTCCCCTCACGTGTAACCTTCAGAAATCTGAGACTTGGGAGACAGGCCGCCGTCAAGACCCTGCAAAAAACTCATCCTGCTACTAGACAAGGATAGCTTGGGCTGTTGCATGTTGATTAGAACAACTCCATTAGACTCAAGGCCAATAATAATATGATTTCATTCCCAGAAGCCTATATGCTATGACAGTTTTAAATCATTTCAATTTTTTCAAAAAATGGCAAATTGATCATAACAAAACTTAAAAATCCATATGTTACAATAATATTGCCCATATTCTTACCAGATATGGAAGCGCTACAGCTCTGAGACAACTCAGACTTACGTATACAAATATAATTTTGGTGAATTGTTAATAAGTTATGATTGGTACATTGCACTTACCTCTTCTTTGCTTCGATTCGATCGTTAGTTTGAAGAACACCCTGCCAAGTATTGGCTATGAGGGAAGCACCTGAGGTTTGGGCGGGAGAAGTTATTTTAGACACCAACCCTACGTCCTTCAATCTGCTTACAACTTCAGGTATTTTGTCTGCCATGCGCTGTGGAATGTTTTGGCTTAGAGCTATCGTAGTCTATCCACCGTCGGGAGGTGTAGAAGAAACAACTTAAAGGGATGCACTTTCATCTCGATCATCATGTATTATTAGAAGAAAATAAAAAATCATGAAGCTGCAATTTAAAAATTTAGTAGAGACGATAATTTGTCTTAATATTTGTAAAAAGGTTGGATCCTTTTGAGTTATACTTATAATTTTGGATTTAAAATGGAGTTCATTGAAGTGCCTAACAATAACTCTAAGTGATTGATAATTATGTATTTAAAATGAATATCTGCAAAACAGCAAACACTGTAGAATACCTATCTACTTTGGCAATATCAACAAAATGGAGAACTTGCAGAAAACAAGTATCTTAAGTTCAACTGGCATAGCGTCATTATCTGGGTGCAATAACCACATTGTGAGCAATTTGATTAACATAGCAATTTGGAGCATATTGGTCTCAACATCAATAACAAGAAAAATGGAGCTCACCCACACAAGTGAAGCAAGTTTAATAATATACAAAGTGAGCATTTGCAAGTATGAAGTTATTATCAACTTATTATTTATATTGTTAATTGATGCACGCGTGACCCAATCAACAAATAGTTTTTATAATAATTTGAGTGATTCTATTGTGATGTTATAGCTGATGGCTGAGTAACGAACACTCTTCTTTGTCAACTTTGGCTTTAGAACGAGCTTATAAAAAGATTTTGTGTGCAATTGATAGCAAGGACCTCTTCCCATAGGATCTGCGAGGTGTTCTCAACATCAGCTCTGCGTCTGAGTGGAAGAATATCGATTAAAGATTTAATAGGAACCTAAGAAGTATAAAGAAATGAAGCACTAAAAATTTGCAATCGTTACCTAGCATCATTGAGAATGAGCTTAAGGCAAGACTGTAGAACGCTCTCTGGATATTGATAATGCACTCAACGCCAGAACTGCAGAAGGCTTCTAGGTTCTACACAAGGTATTTGGGGCAAAAATCAACAACATCCTCGAAGCTACTGCAAAATACAAAATAAAAGCAATAAAACCACTTCGTCGTCTCCTAAATCACTTCCTATAATTATTATGCTCCACACAATTTCCCAAAATCATCAATCCCTCGCGCTATGCCGAGCCGACTTCCCAAAATGGCTAAAGCAATGTAGAGAGAGAAGACTATTTATTTACAAGGATTCACGATTTTAGGCATTCAAATTTTTGCTTCGTTAACTTACCATTCGGATTGATTGATTGGATTCAGTCTTCACATTTTTCACTGAAAAGAAACGTTAGATATCATTTCCTGCAGCATTAGATGTGATCCGTCTCCGATTTGCTGAGGGTTATTGATATCGAGTTTTCTGATAGGGGTGGTGTTATTGAAATCTAAGTGGGAGGAGGGAGTAAGTAGTTCACCCCCCTGAATCTCAACGACATTTATGGGAAGAAAGAGGTGAAGTCCAAGCTTCCTACCCTGATAACAAAGGAAGACAAGAAAGAGCTTCCTCGTAGAGAAATGCTTGTTCTCACACCACAGATACCAAATCACTCATTCCTTGTAGCCAAAGATGGGGAAGGGAAAAGCATTAATTCAAGCCATCTCGGATCCAAATATCTCATCCCCATCTCCCTTGAAAAAGGAGGAGAGTGTTAGCAATGCATGGACAATCAAGAACCAGGTTGGAGTTGTTGTTTGTAAGGAATTACAACAAGTGAACCTAGACGTGCGTGCGAATGGAAAAGCAAAACCAAAAAGGGAAACTCCCACTCCCATCTCACACTCCAAGGTTGAGGGTGAACTGAGATGTATTCAGACCAGCAAGCCGTTGCCACCTGCGTTGCCACCTGATCCGGCTGTGCGGGATTGGGATGACGACGAGCGGTCAACGGCACTTCTACACGAACATAATACTGAAATCAACTATATACACGAGCAGAATAGTGGAGTGAACTACTTTAGCGACGCCTATATGCTGTATGTTAACGATGGTGAGAGGCAATATTTTAGCGATGGCGATGATGACGCAGATTGCTGTTAAATAATAGGTTACAAGGGTAGAGTAGGTTTACAGGTTTCATTCATATATTACTAAGCAGATTAGGTGACCACATTATCTTTATAATTACTTTAATATTTTGCATGTATCTCACATAAAACTTTTAAAATATATAAAACTTTTATATTTTATTTTTATCTTTTTTATCTCAATAATGTCTCTTTCTATTTTTATATGGAGATAATTTTACTCTTGAAATAACAATAGTTAGATGAAACTTAATCCTATTCTTTAAAATATAAAAAACAATAATATGATAAAAAAAAAAAATAATATTAAAATTGAATTAACATAAACATAGAATATGTAGCTAATAATAATCTAAGGTCATGACATATTCGTGGAAGAGGGTGGTGGTTTAAGGAATAGATTGATGAGATTTGGAAGGATGCACGACCACCGATTGAGAGCCAAGGGACTGGAGAAGAGAACAACCACGAGCGGAGGTCACGGGTGTCTTGTACATGAATATCATCAACTTGTAGAGAGACCTCGGAAGCCATTAGGGGTACAAAACCTCTAGCAAGGTGTCAACCTCAATTTTGTGTAGCCTATGGAAACTATGGAGGATTTTTTAATTGCATGCCAAAATTTTCTATTGTTTTGTTATATGGATGGCCCTAGTGGAGATATTGATCATTTGAAGTGCTTTATAGAACACTTGTTCTTGTTTTGGTTATGGACTCAGACCCTGGATTCCATGTTTTTAGACTTTGAATATCTAAGCTTATTGTTCATTTCAGCAATATTTCTGCACTGTGGAGAAAATCCAAGAATTCCATGGCGTTCCAAATGTTTGTTACATTGTGGTTTCCCATCCATTTGCACCAAATCTAAATGCTAGATATAATTCTAGCATTAATCAACCAACACTTAATGTTTTAGCTTTGCATTTAACTATAACCATAAAAAAAACTATAATGTAAACTTAGCATGCTAGCTAGTTGTTGCATGTTGTTTGGGCGTCTATGCTCATGCAGGCATGCAGGCATGTGTGCATGCTCTGGTAATTCCAACGCCACAACCTACCTAGCCATCCATCTCTTAATTCGCATCTCTTCCTCTTATATTTGCCTTCTATGTGGAATGTTGTAATGTGCTTTCTCTATTGGAAAACTAGAAAACCAAGAACCAACTTAACTTCTGCCAGTCCCTGGACTCCTCCTGTGAAGATGGCCAACAAAGGTATTTCATATTTTTATTTTCAGCTAGTGTTTTTTTTAACTATATTAGACTTACTCGACTCCAAAATAAACTAGGACATGAGCTGAAAAGAAAAGGAACTAGGCCAACTCCTCCTTAAAAGGAAAATGCACCGACTTTAGAGGCAACTTGGAAGGCTACGCTCCCCTCACGTGTAACCTTCAGAAATCTAAGACCTGGGAGACAGGCCACCGTGGAGACCCTACAAAAAGCTCTTCTTGCTACTAGACAAGGATAGCTTGGGATATTGCATGTTGATTAGAACGACTTCATTAGACTCAATGCCAATAATAATATGATTTCATTCCTAGAATCCTTTATGCCATGACAGTTTTAAATCATTTCAATTTTTTCAAAAAATAGGGAATCGATCATAACAAAATTAGAAATCCATATGTTACAATAATCTCGCCCATATTCTTACCAGATATGGAAGCACTACAGCTCTGAGACAACTCAGAGACAACTCAGACTTATGTATCCAAATATAATTTTGGTGAATTGTTAATAAGTTATGATTGGTACATTGCACTTACCTCTTCTTTGCTTCGATTGGATCGTTAGTTTGAAGAACACCCTGCCAAGTATTGGCTATGAGGGAAGCACCTGAGGTTTGGGCGGGAGAAGATATTTTAGACACCAACGCTACGTCCTTCAATCTGCTTACAACTTCAGGTATTTTGTCTCCCATGCGCTGTGGAATGTTTTGGCTTAGAGCTATCGTAGTCTGTCCACGCTCGGGAGGTGCAGAAGAAACAACTTAAATGGAGGCACTTTCATCTCGATCGTCATGTATTATTGTTAGAAAATAAAAAATCATGAAGTTGCAACTTAAAAATTTAGTAGAGAGGATAATTTGTCTTTATACTTCTAAAAAGATTGGATTCTTTTAAGTTATACTTATAATTTTGGATTTAAAATGGGGTTCTTTGAAGTGCCTAACAATAACTCTAAGTGCTTGATAATTATGTATTTAAAATGAATATCTGCAAAACAGCAAACACTGTACAATACCTAACTACTTTGGCAATAACAACAAAATGGAGAACTTGCAGAAAACAAGTATCTTAAGTTCAACTGCAATAGCGTCATTATCTGGGTGCAATAACCACATTGTGAACAATTTGATTAACATAGCAATTTGGAACATATTGGTCTCAACTTCAATAACAAGAAAAATGGAGCTCACCCACACAAGTGAAGCAAGTTTAATAATATACAAAGTGAGCATTTGCAAGTATGAAGTTATTATCAACTTATTATTTATATTGTTAATTGATGCACGGCGTGACCCACTCAAGAAATAGTTTTTATAATAATTTGAGCGATTCTATTGTGATGTTATAGCTGATAGCTGAGTAACGAACGCTCTTCTTTGTCAACTTTGGCTTTAGAACGAGCTTATAAAAAGATTTTGTGTGCAATTGATAGCAAGGACCTCTTCCCATAGGATCTGCGAGGTGTTCTCAACATCAGCTTTGCGTCTGAGTGGAAGAATATCGATTAAAGCTTTAATAGGAACCTAAGAAGTATAAAGAAATGAAGCACTGAAAATTCGCAATCGTTACCTAGCATCATTGAGAATGAGCTTAAGGCAAGACTGCAGATCGCTCTCTGGATATTGATAATGCACTCAACGCCAGAACTGCAGAACGCTTCTAGTTTCTAGATAAGGTATTTGGGGCAAAAATCAACAACATCCTTGAGGTACTGCAAATTTCAAAATAAAAGCAATAAAACCACTTCGTCGTCTCCTAAATCACTTAGTATAATTAGTATGCTCCACACAATTTCCCAAAATCATCAATCCCTCGCGCTATGCCGAGCCGAATTCCCAAAATGGTTAAAACAAT
>LPNX010840854.1:8391-23007 GCA_001517045.1 Pseudotsuga menziesii | reverse complement strand
AGTAGATCATAGTAATGTAATTAGTTATAATTATGGCGTATCAACTCCTAATCAAAATATTTTAATATTAATTCAATAAGCTTATACAATAAATGAGTTATGGAAGCGTAGATAATGTTTACATACATCGTGTAGGTATACTAATAGTACTCAACCACACATCACACATAATCACACAACTTACTATATGCCAACACATGCTTAAACATGAGTTTGAAACATCTAGTCGCTAAATCATATATTAATAAGCTACGACACCAACATAATATACTGAAACACAACACAAGAATCCAACAAATAGTTTTGACACACAGTTAATCAGTTTCCCTTCTAATACTTCCATGACATTCCTATCTACCTACTTCATTCTATATAATTCAAAACTAACTTCCACATCTTATCCTTCCTCTACTAGAATACCCTAGAACATCAACTAATTGACCTAACTCTAGTTAGAACCCGTAATCGAAAGGGTCAACTCCATCAACTAAGCTTCCCTAGTAGGAACCCACTAGTCATCATCACACACATTGGGAAGCATTTCGTAGAAAAACCTTCCCATGAATCCTAGTTTCGAGGATAAATGATGGGTAATGCCTCCAACCCCTAATGGAACAAGAGACTATGTCTACAATATCGACATAGTGACTACAGTGTGGCTGTCGTACTTAGGTTTTGTCATCGAATAACTAGTTTGGGATGTTTGGTTTTCAAGGAACCTTTCACTTTCCCACACATCACGGTAATAACATAATCACATATAACAATAACAATTCATTCTCCTACCATATCTCTCTTGGAATTTGTACTGTCAATGTACTTCCATTTTATAGAGCTCAATTGTCCCTTAGCTCTTCTGACCCTGTCAGGAAGTCTCATAACAAGAATGTCGTGCAATCATCCACATATACATAAATATTTTGTTAACACAAACAACAATATAATCATTTGTACCATGCATCTGGCATCATACTTAGTTACTTGAAACATAATATTTAAATCGGTATCACGTACCATTTTTTATTAAATTTTCATGGTATAGACATAATCAAAACATGATCATAATTCATAATATTAACATCACATGTATATATAATTTTCGCAAAATAATAGATCCATATGTCCACATAGTCATCAACTAACAAGTCCCACAATCATGAGCATATACAAAAAGTAATGATAGTCTAGGTAATAAAGTCAAAACAGGGAGTTACATACACCCACCCTTCAGGAAACTTCGTTCTGAATTTATAGTCAAAATAACATCGGAAAATCACGTTGCATGGTCTCCGCTTCCTCCCAGGTAAGAGAACCCGGGGTATACTTGTCCCAATGGAACTTAACCTAGTCCACCAAATGGTGTTTGAGTTGTCTCTCCCTGCAATCCAATATATGTAATGGTTCGACCTTGATGGTCCCCTCGTCTGAAACATGCAGTTCCTTCCAATTTAGTTTGTGAGACTCATCTGCTATATAATGTCGTAAAATAGATACATGAAATACATTATGAATTTTATTCAAAAGGGTGGAAACAAAAGATGATATGCGACTGGTCCAACTTTCATAGAATTTCAAAGGGTCATATGAATCAGGGTGACAACTTTGTCCCATTCCGAAACCTAATGGTACTCCTATTAGGCCTGATTCGTATGAAAATTGCATCTCCCACTTTGTAGTTTCTGTCAACCTTATGTGCATCGACATAACTCTTTTTCCTATCCTAAGCTTCATTTAATTGCTTTCTAATCTGAATCACTTGTTCTTCCATATCCTGAATAAACTTCGGTCCCACAATCACTTGATCCTCTAACCTTTCCCAACTCAATGGTGTTCTGCATGGACTCCCATATAAGGCTTGATAAGGTGGCATACCAATTGATTTGTTGTAACTATTGTTGTAAGCAAACTCTACTAAGGGTAAGTGCTTTTCCCAATGGGTCTGCCGATCCATAACATACATCTTAAGCATGTCCTGCATCCCTTGATTCACTCGTTTTGTCTGGCCATTTTTTTTGGATGGTAAGCTATGTTTAAACTCAACTAAGTTCCTAAGGATGATTTTAGACTTGTCCAAGATTGGACGTGAATCGGTCATCCCTATTCGAAAAAATATTTTTGGGAAATTCATGAAGAAAAACAATCTCACTTATGAATACTTGCATAACATACACAACATCATAGGTACCCTTATCTGGAATGAAGTGAGGAGTCTTGGTCAATTTATCATTAACAACCATAATGGCATCATGCATATGAGAGGTTAGAGGAAATCCTACTACAAAGTCCATCGAAATAACCTCCCTCTTTGACATAGGAATTTCATATGGTTGCAACAATCCTGGAGGGTGGTGATGATCAGCTTTGACCTGCTAACTCTCGAAGCACCTAGAAATGATTTTGAAAACGTCTCACTTCATTCCCTCCCAAAACAAGAGTTCCTTCATATCTACATACATCTTCTTTACTTCGGGATGTGCTCAATAGACTGATATGTAAGCTTCCTTAAGTATAGTTTCTCTAATATCTACCTCCTCATGGATATACATTCGCCCTTGATATCGCAACAACCCATCTTCTTCTATCTCATACACTTCAAATATAGGTTCCACTTTCCTTCCATTTCATAGTGTTGACATGACATTTAGGTACCAACTATCTTCGATTAGTTTCCCTAATACTCTCTCCTTTAAATCTACCCTTAAAGGTATGAGAGATAAATTCCTTGGCTTTCTTCTTAACGCATCGACTATTACATTCGCCTTTCCTTTGATGTACGAAATCCCAAGATTGTACTTTCTCATAAATTAACTCCATCGCCTCTGCCTAACATTTAGGTCTCTTTGAGTGAAGAGGTACCTCGGGCTTTGGTGATCCTATTTGAGCTCAAAGCTTCTCCCAACAAGGTAATGTCTCCAAATCTTTAGGGATAACATCATTGCTGCTAATTATAAATCATGGTAGGATAATTATCCTCATGTGTTTTTAACTTTCTTTATGCATAAGCTATTAATCCTCCTTCCTACATTAACACAACACCAAAACCTGCCTTGAGGCATCTGTGAAAACTGTGAAGTCCTTCTCCATATCCGGGACTTGTATAATTGGTGCACTCATCATTAGTTCTTTCAGTTTAGTGAATGCAACATTGCATTCTTCGATCCATTCATATCTAATACCCTTTTCCCCCCATACCAAACTTGATTCCAACAACATAAAGGTATTATCTTAGTTCTTTTCTCCTCCCTCACATGGTCCATGTAGATTTCTTTTATAGGCCAAAGAGGGATCAAATGGGTTGACATATTTTGAGAGGAAGGTGAGGAATGATCCCTAAGGTCTAGGGACATGAGTGCCACATAATCCAAGTAGTTAGTATAAGCCTCCACAAGATATTTCGCCTAGAAGGTTCTCAAATATTCTCTTTTTTACCTTTTTTGCACTACTGACAATCTCTGCAAGTGGGAAAGGTGCACCGACATTCCTTGTGATTAGGTATCAAGAGCCATCGGTGCACTCTGTCAGTGGGAAAGAGGTGCTAGGCCTGTATGAACACATGTTCCAGGAGGTAAGGTGCACCAGGCTACCTATAATTGAGCATCAACTCCCCCAAAAGATAGTTTGGCCAAGGGGCTTTAAGGGATTGAGAATTAAGACAATTTTTGGGTGTAACATAATTTCCGCCCAAAGTATGATGTTAGAGGAATGTGAGAGGTGAAATTATTTTCTAGATATGGTTTTGGTATCATGGGAAAAATAATAGTGAGTAAATACTCGACACAAGACCAGTCACCAACTAACTGACGCAAACATGGATGCATACCAATACACCGCAGATCCATGTACAATGACCATGTCATGGCTACCAAAAATATAGTATAGATCCATGATCAACAAGATCTGAATAGAAACATGAATACAAAACATACAAATTATATCCATGCCATGCAAGAGAAAATTTAATTGGCAATGGATCATGGAGACACATGGAGACTATGAGGCCCACACATGCTAGAAATTTGGTGCCACATGGCATCTTCCTCTTGCATTTCGAATCCATGGGAAGCCTAAAGCTTATTGGATGATTTATAAGGTTAATAAAATTGGTCATATGCATAATTTGTCAAATTTTGGAGGAAATGTAACTTACATGGGAGAGGAAGAGTCATTTTGGAGCTAGTGGGACACTTGGACAAGATTCCCTAGCTCTATGACAACAATGATGAAGATGCTATGACAACAATGATGAGGATGCTATGAAACCTATGACAAAAATCAGATATGAATGCTTAAATATGACATATTTTACATTTCAGATCAAAATAGAGCATCCAAGAGAGCTCTCATGGAGTTGGGGATGCTCGATGGGCTCCAACTCGAATTTGGTGAAGGTGAAAGGCTAGGAAAGGGAGGACACATGGAAAATCATGAGAACACACCCAAATTCGAATTGGATTGAGTTTGTGAATGGATTGGAAAAATTATAATGCTAGGGATGTTTATAAAATACAGGAAGCAGCCCAGAGAATAGCTTTTGATCATTTGATAAATTGTCATTTGTGAATTGTGAGAGCTAGTGGATGACTAGTTTTCTTGCCTTAGCCAATTTCAAGGGTGAAAGATTCCCATCCAAGTTGGTGTTTGGAGAGTGCACTCAGGTATTTCATGGATATTTAATGGATTCTTATTTTCATATGTAATCTACATGGCAGCATGTGGATTCTTCTATTGCAGCACTTTCTCTCAACCATTTCCAGTTTTCTTTACATATTCATGCTCATGGAGGGATTGCGTCTTGTGTGAGCTCATGTAATTTTTGAGAGAGATATTAATGATATATTTATGATTTTAATAATTTAAATATTCTCTTTTATTAATTATCATAAAGTTTCAAGTCTAAATACCCAATATTTGTACGTCAAAATGACTTTTAATGAGCAAACAATGACCATTTCCACTCCATTTTGATATATGCCATGGTAATGCTTATTATTTTGAATGGAGGAATGTATATATGATAAATGTATGATTAATGGAATTAATGAATGTGTATTTTAATTCTAATTTTCAGTACTTAAGCATTGGAATCCATTTTACTCATTTTTATTGCATTGGGAAAAGATTTGGAGCATTTTCCCCAAGGGTCAAAATTGTGATTTGGGAGCTATTTTGGAAAGGTTCATAACAGAATTTATAAACTGAACCATTATGAATATGAGAATTTAAAATTTTCCCTTACACGTCCCCTTCCTTTTTTTAGAAATTCGAGTGACTTTGGGACCATTTGAGAAGTCATTTCCGATAATTACCCAGGGGGAATTGGAGCCCCAATTTGTTGGTAAAGAATCCTACTTTGAAAAGACCATTAAATAAGTTTTAAAAAGTTATTGGGGGGTATTAAAACATCAATTATAATCATATTTAAGTTCTAATATAACTCATGTACCTTCTTAGAAAATGTGGGATCATTTGGGTCAATTTGGAGGTCTAGATATCAAAACTAGTTAAGGTCGAAATTGGGGAAAAAAGTGAAAAAAATGGTCATTTAATCAAACTTAAAGAAGGGAAATTACAAGTGGTATCAGAGCATAGTATTGGCACCTTATTTTATTAACAATAATTCAAATCAATAAACAACCACCCTTAGATCCTGAAGTTGAAGGTGTTTTTGTCGAAGTAGAAGAAGAGGTACATTCTACTGAAACTATGACTAGTGAGGGGAAGGGGCCCACTTATCATGAGAAGGTGGAATATATTAAACTCATTAAACCTCTATTTTATGACATAACCAAGAACATGAACCAACATCTTATGAAAGGATTCGAATTGTTAGTTAGCCAATTTGGAAGCAAATTGGGAGTAATGGGAGATAGCAGTAGTTCACAATCAGAAGAAAAGAAGACAATGGGTGAGCATATTTTCTCAAAAAAAGGACCCCATAATAGACCCCATGAATTTCATAGCACACGAAGGCCTGCTGCACCTAAATTACTTGACCCAAAGAAGAGCCTAACATTCAACTTGAACTTGCTACAATGGAAAAAGAATGGGATAAATTGGATGAAGATTGTAAACAAAGTGTACCATTTGATCAGTACTTTATTGCTTCAAACAAACTCACAAAGAAGGAAGATAATAAGTCTCTATACAAAAAGAAAGACCTAAATTGTGTGATTATAAAATTTCTTCTCCCTACTTTTGATGGTTCCTCTCAAAGTTCTGCTAACACTTGGGTACAAACATTAGATGTGTATTTTCATCTGAATCCAATGGTGGAAGAAGATGGCTTAAAAATGGCCATATTGAACTTCTAAGGAGATGCCAATGAATGGTGGTTCAATGGCATGAAAAATTTGGGTCATGATCAGGTTAACACATATGGAAAATTTATTGAAAGGGTACTAGAGAGATTTGAGAAAAAATATATTGAATTGTCTTTCAAAGAACTAGCACAATTGAAGCAAGTTGGGACCCCTATTGACTATATTATGGAATTTCGAAAATTATCAGTCAAGGTGGCTGATGTGTCTATGGGATGGTTAGTATTTCTGTTCACTGAATATTTGGATGAACCCTTAAAAGGTTTGGTCAAATCCCACAATCCCACTACATTAAAAGATGCAATGAACTTGACTAGAGATCTCCAAAATGTGCTTCCTAAAACAAGATTTACTCCCTATCCTAACTCCTAATTTGAAAAGAACCTTGGAAAAAATATGCATCTGATAAGAAGCCTTGGAAAAGAGATTCGTCTGAAAAGAATAAGAAAGAAGAACTAAATAGGGATGAACTTCGAAGAAAAAAATTGTGCTTCACATGCTCTCAACCATGGACACTGGGGCATAAATGTACTAAGGGAAAGGCTCAATACATAGAAGTATTTTCTGATAATGATGGGTATGAAGGGAGTATGGAACAAGGAGGACACATTTTAGATAAAGAGGAGGCATATGAGACAACATTTGAATAATAAATACAAGAATAAAATCAGCCTTCACCGGACAAAGCAAGAATGGCAGTACTTTCAGTAGTGCCTCGCTATCACACTATTCGATGCAAGGGTGTGGTACTAGGAAAAAGAGATTATGTTTTGGTAGATGAAGGAGACAGATATTAATTCATTGATGCAGATATGTTGGAGAAAATTATTATACAAATTGAACCATTCTATGGCTTCATAGTTGTCATTCCCAGTCACAACACAATGTAGTGCAAAACATCGGTTCCAAAGTTGCAAGTCATCGTAGGTAACTATACTTTTGTTGATAATTTTTATGTGGTTAATGTTGCTGATACTAATGTGGTTTTGGGAGTGAAATGATTGTATTTTATAGGGGAACATAGAGTAAACTATCAAATTCCTGAGATGAAATCTCATGATTCGAAAGGTGTACTAAGGGTTGTAAGAGGGAAGCACACTTACCCAAACCAAGTAATGAATTGCAATAGTATGAGATCGATATTGAGGCACAAGGACATAGAATGGGATTCTAAATGTCATATCACATCTCCCAAGCCAAACATAAAGTTTTTTGGTCAGTTGGTTATTTCTCCTAAATCCTACACTTCGAAAGTTTGCAGCATTCATCCAAATGAAGTATGGGTGAAAGGTTCATTTTTTATGGTGTCACATGAAGAGTATAACATTTCTATCTCTCCTTTTGATAATGAGATGATTAGAGAGCCATATTATTTACATTTGCAACAACATCCCTTGTCACATTATGATGATACACATCCACATGGATGCACCTATGGTATTCCCTTAAGTCACTTGGAGACTCATGATTTTCATTGCTCCTTTCCTACTCCATTTGATGTTGGGGGAATTTCATCCCACACATGGGTGAAGATACATGTGATCGAAGGACATTATTATTAGCAGCAACATACTCTGTTATTTCATGATGATATACGTATTCATGAATGTATTGATGAGACTTCTGTGAGCCACTTGAAGTCTCCATGTTTTATTTGCTCCGTATTTGGTTCAGATTTTGGTGGAAGTTCTTCATCCACTTTTTGGATGAAAGAACACATGGATGATCATATTGATGCACATTATATACCTTGGGAGAAGCATTATGGGACATGGGATCCTCACCTATTTCATTGGGACAGATCTGATATAATACTTCATGCTTCTGTGTATGGGCTACATGGTCATCTACTTACTTGGAGGATCATATGGGACCCTGGGATTATTTTTGGTTTCATTGGTTTCAATTATGGGGG
The DNA here is from genome assembly GCA_001517045.1 of Pseudotsuga menziesii. NCBI lineage: Eukaryota > Viridiplantae > Streptophyta > Pinopsida > Pinales > Pinaceae > Pseudotsuga > Pseudotsuga menziesii. The sequence goes on along the minus strand of LPNX010840854.1, from coordinate 14,775 downwards.
CAACAAGAAGCATTGGAGATTTATTCATCACTTGAGAAGATGAATGTAATCAGAGTAGTGCAAAATACAAATATGAAATTGCTTGAGGACAAGCAATATTGGGTGGGGAGGACTATAATGTCCCCATTTTTAATAATTGCATAGCAAGACAATTCCATCAATCCTACTAGTTCCCTAGGTTGGATGGATACATATGGAATTTTAATAAGGGAGATATAAAATGATGTTCATACATTAGAATGTAATAAATATTTAATAATGGAGCTTATTAAATAGATACAAGAGAAAATTGAAGTGGCAATGGAGCATGGAGACACATGGAAACTATGAGGCCCACACAAGCTAGAAATTTGGTGCCACATGGCATCCTCCTCTTGAAATTTTGAATCCATGGGAAGCCTAAAGGTTCTTGGTTGAGTTATAAGGTTAATACAATTGTATATATGCATCATAGGTTGAATTTTGGAGGAAATTTAACTTACATGGGAGAGGAAGAGTCGTTTTGGTGCTAGTGGGACACTTGGACTAGATTCCCTAGCTCTATGATAACAATGATGAAGATGCTATGACACCTATGAAAAAAATCATATATGAAGGATGAAATATGACATATATGACATGTGAGGTCTAAATAGAGAATCCAAGAGAGCTCTCATGGATTTTGGGAAGCTCAATGGACTCCAACTCGAATTTGGGGAAGGTGGAGGGCTAGGAAAGGGAGGACACATGGCAAATCATGAGCACACATAGAAATTCAAATTGGATTGAGTGTGTGGATGGATTGGGAACCTTAGAAGGATAAGGATGTTTATAAAATACAGGTATCAACCAAGATAATCTCTTTTGATCATTTGATAAATTGTCATTTATGAATTGTGAGAGCTAGTGGATGACTAGTTTTATTTCCTTAGCCAATTTCGAGGGTGAAAGATTGCCATCCATGTTGGTGTTTGGAGAGGAAAATTATTTATTTAATGGATATTTAATGGATTCATATTTACAGGTTTAATATACATGGAATCATGTGTATTCTTCTATTGCAGCACTTTCTCTCAACCATTTCGAGTTTTCTTCGCATATTCATGCTCATGGAGGGATTGCGCCTTGGGTGAGATCATGTACTATTTGGGAGAGATCTTCATGATATATTTATGATTTTAATTAGTTAAATTTTCTCCTTTATTCATTCTCATAAATTTTCAAGTCGAAATACCCAATATTTGTATATCAAAATGACTTTTAATGAGCAAACAATGACCATTTCCACTCTATTTTGATATATTCCATGGTAATGCTTATTATTTCGAATGAATGAATGTATATCTGATAAATGTATGATGAATGGACTGCACTTAATGTTTATTTAAATTCTCATGTTCATTACTTAATAATTGGAATCCATTTTACTCATTTTTATTGCATTGGGAGAAAATTTGGTGCATTTTCCCCAAGGGTCGAAATTGTGATTTGGGAGTTGTTTTGGAAAGAGTCATAAAAGCCTGTCTAAAATGAACCATGATGCATATAATAATTTAAAAAATTTTGTTATAAATCCCCTTCCTCTTTTCATAAATTCTAGTGACTTTGGGACCATTTGAGAATCCGTTTCCGGCAATTACCCAGGGGGAATTGGAGCCCCAATTTGCTAGTAAAGACTCCTACTTTGAACAAAACATTAAAAAAGTTTTCATAAGTTATTGGGGGGAATAAAACATATATGAACATCATATTTAAGGTCTAATATCATTCATGTACCTTCTAAGAAAATTTGGAAGCATTTGGGTCAATTTGGAGGTTTAGACATGAAAACTAGTTAAGGTAGAAATTGGGGGAAAAGTGAAAAAATGGTCATTTAATAAAATTTAAAAAAGGGAAATTACAAGTGGTAACAGATCATGGTATTGGAACCTGATGGTATTAACAATAATTCAAACAAATAAAACACCACCCTTAGATCTTGAATTTGAAGGTGTTTTTGCGAAGAAGAAGTAGAAGTAGTAGAATAAGAGGTACATTCTGCTGAAACTATGAATAGCAAGGGGAAGGGACCCACTGATCATAAGAAGGTGAAATATATTATACTCATAAAACATATATTTTATGAAATGACCAAGAAAATGAACCAGAATCTTATGAAAGGATTCAAATTGTCGGTTAGCCAATTTGGAAGCAAATTGGGAGTAATGGGAGATAGTAGTAGTTCACAATCAGAAGAAAAGAAGAAAACAGGTGAGAATATTTTCTCAAGAAAAAGACACCATAATAGAAAGCATTAATTTCATAGCACACCAAGTCCTATTGCACCTAAATTTCTTGTACCAAAAGAATATCCTAAAATTCAACTTGAACTTGCTACAATGGCAAAAGATTGGGATAAATTGGATGAATATTGCAAAAAAAGTGTACCATTTGATTAGTACTTTCTTGCTGCAAACAAACTAAAAAAGAAGGAAGATAAGAAGTCTCTATACAAAAATAAAGACTTAAATTGTGCCACTAGTAAAGTGCCACTCCCTACTTTTTATGGTTCCTCTTAAAGTTCTGCTAACACTTGGGTGCACAAATTAGATGTGTATTTTCAGCTAAATCCATTGGTGGAAGAAGATGCCTTAAAAATGACCATATTGCACTTGGAAGGAGATGCCAATGAATGGTGGTTACATGGCCAAAAAAAATTGGGTCATTATTAGGTTAACACATATGGATAATTTTAGTGATAGGGTACTAGAGAGATTTGAGCAAAAATATCTTGAATTATCTTTCAAAGAACTAGCACAATTGAAGCAAGCTAGGAGCCCTATTGACTATATAATGGAATTTCAAAAATTATCAGTCAAGGTGGCTGATGTGTCTATGGAAAGGTTAGTATTTCTTTTCAATGAAGGTTTTTTCAAATCCCACAAGCCCAATACATTAAAAGATGCAATGAACTTGACTAGAGATCTCCAAAATGTGCTTCCTAGAACAACATTTCCTCCCAAACCTAACTTTGAATTTGAAAAGAAACCTTGGAAAAAATATGAACCTAATAAAAATCCTTGGAAAAGATATTAATATGAAAAGAACAATAAATAAGGAATAAACAAGGATGAAATTCGAAGAAAAAAATTGTGCTTCACATGCTTTCAACTATGGACACTGGTGCATAAATGTACTAAGGGAAAGGCTCAATACATAGAAGTATTTTCTGATAATGATGGCTATGAAGGGGGTATGGAGGAAGGAGGACACATTTCATATTAATAGGAGGAATATCGAACAATAGTTGAAGAAGAAATACAAGAATAAAATCAGCCTTCACCGGAAAAAGCAAAAATGCAAGTACTTTCAACAGTGCCTCACTATCACACTATTCGATGCAAGGGTGTGGTACTAGGACAAAGAGATTCAGTTTTTGTATATGTAGGAGCCACAAATAACTTCATCAATGCATATATGGTGGAGAAAAGGAAGATACAAATTGAACCATTCGATGGCTTCACAGTTGTCATTCCCAATCACAACACAATGCAGTGCAAAACATGAGTTCCAAAGTTGCATGTCACTATAGGAAACTATACTTTTGTTCATAGTTTTTATGTGGTTAATGTTGCTGAAATTAATGTGGTTTAGGGACTGAAATGTCTATATTCTATAGGGGAACATACATTAAACTACCAAATTCCAGAGATGAAATTTCAAGATTCGAAAGGTGTACTAAGGGTTGTAAGAGCGCAACACACTTACCCAAACCAAGTAATGACTTGCAATAGTATGAGATCTATATTGAGGAATGAGGACATAGAATGGGATGATGAATGTCATATCACATATCCCAATACAAACAAAAATATTGTTGGTGATTTGGTTCTTTCTCCTACATCCTACACTTTGAAATTTTGCAGCATTCATCCAAATGAAGTATGGGTGAAAGGTTCATTTCCTATGGTGCCACATGAAGACTATAAAATTTCTATCTCGCATTTTGATGATGACATAATTAAAGAGCCATATTATTTACATTTGCAGAAATATCCCTTGTCACATTATGATGATACACATCCACATGGATGCACCTATGGTATTCCCTTGAGTCACTTGGAGACTCATGATTTTCATTGTTCCTTTCCTAGTCCATTTGATATTTGGGGAAATTCACCCCACACTTGGGTGAGTATACATCTGATCGACGGAAATTATTATTGGTAAAAACATTATCTATTATTTCATGATGATATACGTATTCATGAATGTCTTGATGATAATTCTTTGAGCCACTTGAAGTCTCCATGTTTTATTTGGTCCTTATTTGGTTCGGCTTTTGGTTTCAGTTGTTCATTCACTTCTTGGATGAAATAACACATGAATGATCATATCGATGCACATTATATACCTTGGAAGAAGCATTATGGGACATGGGATCCTCACCTATGTAATTGGGGAAGATCTGATATAATACATCATGATTGTGTGTATGGGCTACATGGTGATCTACTTACTTGGAGGATCATACGGGACCCTGGGATCATTTTTGGTTTCAATTGTGGGGGAAACAAGAAGCATTGGAGATTTATTTATCAGTTGAGAAGATGACTGTAATCAAAGTAGTGCAACATACAAATCTGACATTTCTTGAGGACAAGCAATATTGGGTCGGGAGGATTGTAATGTCCCCATTTTTAATAATTGCATAGGAGGACAATTCCATCAATCCTACTAGTTCCCAAGGTTGGATGGTGTTGCAGCTGCAACAAATTTCCCAAAATTCCAAAAAAATTTAGGACCCTCCTTTTGCTTGAATTAGTTCGATCATCTTCTTGGATTTGGTTTGAGAACGTTTCAGAAAGACTTGCTTATGCTTGGATTGATCTACAGCTGTTTTCCATTTTTCTAAAATGATTAAGAATTTCAATGATTGATCAAGCCTTCATCATTTGCCTTTAATTGTGTTTGAAGCCGGCCTGGATCGGAAGGTATTTTGTTCTGATCTTCCGCCATTGCTGGTGAGTCGTTGTTTTCATCTTCCGCCGTTGCGGGTGAGTCTGCGTTTTCGTCTTTCGATCCGTCGGCTGATTTTTGGGTTTATGTCGGAAGGTTTTGGTCATGTCTTCTTCCACCGTTGCGGACAGATTTTCGATTTGACTTCGATTATTTTTTCGATTTCTTTGTTTTCACGTCGGATGACTTTTGGTTTTGCATCGAAATTTTTCATATTATTTTCTTCCGCCGTTGCAGCTCTCAAAAGGGTTTAACGCCCAATGTGTAAAGTGATCCGCCAGCCGACACGTCATCCTTTAGTCGCTTTCCCGAGGTCTTTTCTTTTCCACCGTTTGCGGATGACGGAAGTGGAAATCTTGCCGATAGGTCAATAATTGTCTTTCGATTCAGGTTTTTCTCTCGGTTGTCCCCACCGTTGCGGAGGGATTTTTGGTTCAGCTTTCCGCTGTTGCAGAGCAAAATAAGTTTTCAACCTCCAATTCAGAAAATCTTCGATGTCCAATCTTCTAAGTTTTCCCGCCATGTGCGTCTCTGCGGCTGGAACTACGCTGTGGTCATCCGCCATTGCGGAAGGACGAGAGCTTTCAACCTCCAATTAGAAAGCGCTCCGATGTCCGATGTTTTCCCGCCGCACGTGCCACACACATATATATATACGAGGTTTAGGGGTATTTTCTATTATTATTTTCAACCGTGGAGCACTGTCATTGTCTTGCGTGTCGTTCTCACGAGCCGCTAAGGATCCCGTTGCTGGTACCCACGTCCTGGTGGCTCAATTGTGGACGTTTGACCGCTCATCTTCCCGTTGATTACGCTGCGTTACTAGGTAGGCTCGTTCTCCTTTTCTTGTTTCCATTTGGGCATTTGATTGATGGTTTGCTACAGGTTAGGTTGGACCGCGGCCGTGTTACCTTAACCCCGTCAGTCGTGAACCTATATATTGATGTGGGGGATTTTGGTAGTAATACTGCTCCCAGTGGAGGTTTTCTTTTGTTTGAACCATAGGGTTTTTCTGTCCGCAACCGTTCATTATTCGAACCTGCGCCGTTCGAGCAGGGGTTTTGGTGCAGGCATCCGTTGTGCTGCCTGCACCAATCCAGCCCTATGTCCCTCCTCATTTAGTTTTCACTGTCACCTATGTCCCTGTTTCCACATAATAAACTCTAGCAATCGCCATCACCAATATTGTTATATGCATTAACTTTCTCTCTTCATTGTGCATGTAGGATAGGTGGTTGTACCTCTTTGTGCTCCATTTGTTGATAGTATCCCCAACCACACCATGTCCTTGTGTCCCTTCTTTCCTTGGCTAAATGAAGCTTCTTGCTATCAAACTCAAAGACAATAACACGAAGGGTGTTTCTCCTACCATAAGGGACCCCGTGTAGATTCCATGGCATTTCCACC
>LPNX010840850.1:11509-24304 GCA_001517045.1 Pseudotsuga menziesii | reverse complement strand
ATCTGGATTTGAGTTGACATGTGGCAACATGACATCATAATAATAAAATTAAAAAAATAAAAATTATATCCCATTGCCATATGTTATAGCAAGTGGTACCATTGGAGCCAGCTGTTCTGGTTTTTTTCAGACCTTGAGAGTACATGAGAAATTGGACTTCGTTGCTTAGCAAAGTTGTACATGAATGTATACATACGCACTGTTGGTTCAGCCACCCCAAGAATTAATAGAGGATGACCTCCAATAAGAGAATGAATGATGCCGCATATTGCAGTGGATGACAACGTCTGAACTGCAGTAAAGCATCCATCTGCGGCACGTTTTGCTTATTAATTTAAATACGAAACTCAAATCAGAGAGAGGCATAAAACAAATGAACTAACTTGTGTTTCTGTCCAGTTTTTCTCCAAAAGAAAATACTGGAATAGCAGAAGCAAAGAATATGTATGTTGTGGGAGCAAGGATCCTGTTCAAGCACCATTATTGCAACACTTTTTTTTAGATTAAATAAGAAAATTGCTCTGCATGAAGTGCAGCCGGGAGATGATGGTTAAATAACTATATCTAGGAAATGAATTTAAGATTGTAGTTGTTTTTACATAACAAAGAGAAACTTTAAAAAAAAAAAATCCAAGTACTATAGAATTTAGCAGTAATCAAAGAAAGAACCAGGAGATATTTATGCTCACAGTAGAAAATGCCAGACTCTTTGTCGTCAATTCTATAATAAAGCTCCATTACAAATATAATTAGCCCATGCTGAAGTAAATACCTGAATCCTGCATTTAAACCACCAGTCCAGTCTTGCTTGTAGTTCTAGTGTAGGTGTTCCTAGCTCTGTAATGAGCTCACCGGCTTAGCATTTAGTCTTTCCCAGCTCCTTGATGGCCTGATAAACCTGACCATGTTGGATTGGTTGTCTTGTTGATGGCCTGATAAACCCAACTGTGTTGGCTTGGCTGTGTTTTGTGTGTCCTTGGCTATGTGTAAGCCTGCTTGTTCCTTATTCCTTGGAGAATCATGCCCAGCTCGGGGGTGGAAGCATTGCTGAGAGATTTAGGAGCATGCTAGCCTATGGTTGGGTGGAACGTTGCAACGACGTAGCTGGTTGCGGAATGAGTTCTTCATAAGATAAGTAATCTTGTCTATTTTACTTCTGCAATCATATTTTCTGTTAATGAATGTGATGAACATGTTGAATGCTTGTATGAACGTATGTTTGCTTCCGCTGTATGATAAATGTTCATGTATGCATGTTCTAGTTCAAAGCATTTTGTTTCAGCATTTCGGCATTTTATGAATGCACATGTTCATGGGGCTGTTTTCCCGGATGGTTAAGGCCATGGTAGCATCCTCTTCGTCAGTCGGAGGGTCGGGGACGTTACACGCTCTGAGCAGCGAGCACATCTACGAGCAACTTATTTAACAAAAATAAGGACCAATTCATCTGAACTCCCTCTGCACATTTTTGAGCACAGGAGACAACTCCTGAATTTCATTACACAGGTTGATTTCCGCGAACAAATTTTCTAGCAAGAATTCTGGTGCCAATGCGCACCGTCTGTGAGTTGATATTATCGATGTGAAAGGCACGACCATCCCTTTGTAACCCGAAGCTCTCCTTCAGCTGCTTTGCAAGCCTTTTGTCCATATCTCGTCCATGAATATATTGCACTGGGTCCTCCCCAGCCTTAGGAAACCTAGTAATGCTGTCAATCAAAGCAACAGTAACAGGAATCAGCGTAGCCAACCAAAGCGTCCCTCCATGGAAGCATGCCAACAGTTGCTTTACACATGCATGTGCTTCGTTCAAATGGTCAAAGTGGGGCATATTGATGAGCCCCAACAATCCATATTTCTTTAAGCCATTGGACCATGGCTTCGAAATTCGCTGAATGGGACCACTAGGCGTTGTCGTAGTAGACTCATAGGGCTCATCCTGAACATCTTTAAGCACAAGAAAATCATGGTCGTCGAACTTGAGCCTGATCAACGTAGGGATGATATCGACGGAGGATGTTATCCCTTCTGGCAGTGGTGGCAACTTGGGTGGGTACTTCTAGTTTTTCGACAGCTGCCATGGCTTAGCGCCTAGATGCGTGGGAGCAACGTATCACAAAATATCATTCACCAAGACACCCTGGGGCGCCATAGACTCAACCTGTCTTGAGCTCGATGCCCCATCTGGGAAATGCCTTCTCCTCGTATTCGCACAGAGGTGTGAGTTTGCCGCTTCTCAGGGGGTGTCAAACTGGGTCACTGAGCCTATCGTTTCCACTTCATAATGGACGATGAACCCACTGGCATACTCATAACTTCCTCTTCCACAGCTATGGGCTGAACAGGGGACTCGTATTCACTTTAAATTTCAATGGCGTCAAGGTCACTCAACATCCATTACCCCACAAAACCAGAAGATACACTCAACAACAAAAACTATGCTCAACACTTAGCTCAACACTATGCACCAAATTCACCTTCTACTTCGACTCTCACAACTTAATAATTCTAACCAACACCTCCCACACGGTGTTTTATAATCACTTCTAACTCCAAATCCATCATTATCAAATATAACTGCACCATGATTGCCAAATTGGGTATTAATGACACCAAATTGAATGGTTATCTTATGCAGCTAATGGTCGGATCATCCATTAATGTGGGTCGCTTCAAGAAGCGCCGCTAGCCAACTGGTTTAACTACCTACATTTATTACCTAATTTGACCATCCTACAGCTCGATAACTGTCACGAATGGTCGAACAACTACTGCAAACAACTGTATCCTCTTTGTGTAGCCTCGGTCCGGAGGCTCACCTCTTTATACTGACTCAGAAATGGTTTTTTTATTTTTTCATCACTTCAGGTGGTGTGCAACACCGTCCCCCTTCTTATAGGGCTTCAAGTGACTCCCACTAATGAGCTTTGGTAAAGAGACACCATCTAATTGTTGCAACTGCATAGCACCTCTAGTGATAATAGACTGAACAAGATAGGGACCTAGCCAGTGCATTTGTAACTTACTTGGATGCTTGATAAACTTATTGTCATATAACAACACCAAATATCCTACCGTGAACTGTTTGTGCTTAATATGGCAATAATGCCATGCCATCTGTCAATATTTCACAACCTGTTGCTGGAATCCTACGATGAAGTGATCCTCATCGAGTTGAATCAGTTGCGCAACCTGTGCTTCTAATGCCTCTGCATCCACCATGCCCGTTGCCGCAGCAATACGCAAGCTGAAAATGATGTACTCCATCGGCATGACCGCCTCTTGCGCATAAAACAACTTAAACAATGTGACCTATGAGCCATTTGCAGGTAGTATGATAAGCCCATAATACTACAGGAATTTTTAGATCCCAGTCATTGTGGTTGGTGTTACATACCTTGGTTAGCGCTGTCTCCAAAATTTTATTGAAGGCCTCAACAGTGCCATTTTCTTGTGGATGGTAAGGAGTACTTCGCTTATGTTGTACATGAAGCTCCTCGGTTAGCGCTTTTATCATTTGGTTGACAAAGTGACTACCTTGGTCGCTCATCAGGATTCAAGGACACCCAAAGTGCGTCACAATGTTCTAAAAAATGAACCACGCGGTTGTCGCAGTGGTACAATCAACAACTGGCGCAGCCTTTGCTTAGTGATTCAGGCAGTTAGTTGCAGTGATAATATAATGGGCGCCAGTGCGCTTACCTGGTGGATTTATAGGACCTACAAAATCGACAGCCCATTTATCAAATGGTTGCAAAGTCACTTGCGGTACCAACAGCATCTCATCTCTCCATGATGGTTTACGAACCCGCTAGCATACATCATAGCTCCTGGCGTAGTCTGTGGCATCATTATGCAACATGGGCCACCAAATCCCAGCATGCAGCACCTTCCGGGAAGTGGCACACCCTCCGCAGTGACCTCCCACAACACCGGCTTGTGCTTCCTCTAGAATGGGACCCTGCTCATGCGGTCAAATGCATCATCACAATACCTCATCTGGTCCAAGTTTATAGAGTTGTCCTACAATGAGTGAAAAATCAGAAGCTTTGACGACCAACTGCTTCTTCTGGCTAATCGACATATCCATAGAGGTAAGGCTAGTAGATAAAAACTGAACAATGGGGCCATTATACTCGTTTGCAATTTCAACTAAGAATAATTATGCATCAGGCATTCCATCGTCAATATTAGTGGGTTCTTCACCATTCTCAACACGTGAGAGATGATCCGGGAAAACTTTCAACCGTCCTCGCTTTACCACTATTTCAAAATAAAATTCTTGGAACAAAAGCATCCACCTACAGATTCTTCCCCCCAACATAGGCTTATTTACTAGGTATTACAAAGTGGAATGATCAGTGAACATCTTAAAGTGTCCACCCAACAAATAGTACCTAAACTTTTGTAGAGCACATACCATCGCCAAGCCTTCCCTTTGAGTCGTGGTGTAATTCCATTCAGCAAATGATAACTTCCTACTGGCATACGCTATGGGATGATCCAAGTCCCCTTCACCCGGTTGCGTAAGAACAACCCCCAGCGTAGTAGAAGAGGCATCAACATGCACATGGAATTCCTTATTCCAGTTAGGAAAAACCAGTATGGGCACAGAGGCCATCTTGGCCTTCAAAGTGTCGAAGCTACCTTGACATTCCCGAGTCCATTCAAATGCAACATCTTTCTTTAGCAGCGTCTCCATAGGAGCAGTAATCGCAGCATATCCCTTGATAAACTTGCGATAGTAGCCTGTATAACACAGTGTTGCTCGGAGCATTTTTACATTCGTCGACGGTGGTAAACTGAGGATCAACACAATCTTTACCGGATCTACCAAAAGACCTTCTTTGTAGACTATGTGCCCAAGTAATACACCAAAGGGTGCACAAAAAATACATTTCTTGGAATTCAATGCAATCTGATGTTGTCGGCATCATTCCAGCATTAATCGCAGATTGTCCAAGAGGTATTTAGCCAAACCGTAGATGGTCCAGTCATCCATATAGACCTACAATAACTTCTGAATAAAATCCTTACAAACTGTGACAAGAACAGGGGAGAATACAGCAGGGGCATTTTTCAACCCAAATGGCATGACAATATACTGGAAACAATCCCACTCGGTGATGAATTTCATCTTATGGTGATCCTCCTTCGCAATCCAGATCTGGTTGTAGCCCGCAAAACATCTATGAAGGAATATACCTCGTTACCTCCTACACCTTCCAGGACTTCATCTATGAAAAGGGTCAGGAATGGGTCGTGCATGCATGCATCATTCAATTTTCTTAGATCGACATAGATGCGGATTTCTCCAGTCCTCTTTTATTGGACCACCATCAGTCTTATCCACTCTGATTCTTCTACTAGTTCTATGATCCCAGAATCAAGCATCCGATCAAGCTCAGTTTTCACGTGATCCTTATACCGTGGGTTCAATCTATACGGCCTCTAGAAGACTGGTTTTGCATCTAGCTTGAGTGGAATCTTCATTACTCCTAAATTTCCAAGGATCCCCTTCATCTCAAAAAACCGTGTGGGGAATAGATATGGGAATTCATGCAGTAGATCCATGATTTTGGCTATTGTCTCTTCGCCCCAATGGTCCCTAGCATTGGGAAATTCCGGGTTCTCTGTCGTCACAATGTCAATTTTCCTAATTCACAGCGGCTGGTTCATTGAGTTTGTCAGTATGCCAAGAGTTGTGACACCGTGACTTCCCTCAGACTTAGGGATATTAACATTCTGTAGCTCATCGTCACGTTCAGGTTCCTCGGACAAGTTGTAGCACATCATCATGGATTGGACGGAGCAATTTGCATGGGGATCAACCGATTATGCAATAGGTGTGAATTTTAGTACTATGTCTTGGATAATGTGTAAAGAATTACATACCTCAACATCTGCATCCTAGAAGTTAAACATCTGCTTGAAGCAAGATGACAACTCCTCCCTAGTGGTAATGGTTCTGCGCAACTCTGCTACTACATACCAGGACTGTGGCATTTCTTCGAGAGTATGAAAAAAAAAGTGAACCCACTCATCTCTAGGTTGTAATGTCCATAACGTCTAACATTCGATCAAATGACTGGAGGGGTCATTATGTCCATCAAATATCCCCGCATGTTAAACCTCTACATCACCAAAACATACCATCATCAATGTCTGGCACTGTTCCCAGTCGTGGATCATGCGTTTGTGTGTCGACCACCAATGGGCTGGGGTATCCTTTAGTGCTACGTCAAGAGCCAATATTCTTTGCGGTTCTAACACTTTCTTTTCAAATTCTTGAAAGAACTCACAGATTCCTAGTAGTCCTTCATAAATGGGAAACTCGACCATCTTAGTGGCAACATGTCGGAGAGACTGCATAATTAACCCACACTTTTGGAATGATACCTCATGCAACTGATTCTGCCAATTTTCTAGAGCATCATCCGAATCTGAGGATGCAGAATTTGCCCTGTGCCATCAAAGTTCATCGTCGATAGGTGGGTGGATGTAGTCCTTGGATATGTTATATGCATGAACCCAACTTCTCCCAACTTCATCCTTCACTAGTTCAATATATCACCATCCTTCCTGAGGGTCCATAGGAGCAATGACCCTTACATCCTGGTTCTCAAATGTCATAACCTGGTTTTGAATTTGATAACTGCCATGCTATCATTATCCCACCCAAATCCTAGTAGCGCTCGATAGGAACCACCATCTTCTACAACTTCTATCACATCAAAGTCAGCACATGTTGTCATACCTTCAATGTCGATGACCAAATTTGAAACACGATCGATGGGTTGAACCTTCACCTGATTTGCTAACCGTAGCTACACTGGTGACCATCCTAGCATTGGATTCCCCATCGAATGCCAAGTTTGCTTCTTCAGAATGTCAACATAAGATCCAAGGTCCAGGATGACCGATTCAACCTCATAATCCCCACTCTCGATATTCATCCTCATTTCCTTGCGTATCTTTCTTTTTTGCAAGGAATTCATAGTAAAATCATTCACTGTCTTATTCAAAAGGTGCAACAATGTCTCAAGCTCGACAAGGGCATTCGAGTCCCTTTCCAGTGATAGACAACTCTCAAAAAACTTACGATGAGTGCCATGCTGTTGCGATGGTCCTGCTTCTACAGATGGGTCAAAAGAAAAAGGCATGTCAATAATTGGCATCTTACCTGGAATCCTTCCAATCGCCTGCTTTGCTTCAAAGAAAGTGTCTTTCTCTATTCCAATATCAAATGCAAACTTTTTCTTTCTAGCAATTCGAACAGGTTGTCGTGGTCCATCATCTCTAGCTGTCACACTAGCACGAATGACAATCCCGACATCAGCATCCTTCATCCTAGGTTCTACATGGATTGGTGCAACTGTCAGTCCTTGATGCAAGTTATGGGCTTGAGCTCTCGACTAAGTCGTAGCTTGATTCAGTGGTATATTCTGAGCCTAGGGTGGATTCTGAGTCAGAGTCTAATTCTACGATGGGATATGACCTTGCAGGGGTGGATGATTTTGATTCTGAGTGTTCTACAACTGGGGAACATGGCCAGGCTACCATTTCACGATCAACTGAGGACAATTTTCGATGTTATGGTCACTGGATGCACAATAAGTACACTGTGCATGAGACATTCTCTTTGATAGTGCCTGAATATCCCACAGGTATAACATTGAATGGATTCTCAACCTTGGCCATATCCTCGACCAAAGCCTCCGCTGCATCCCCTCAAGCCTCCACGGAATCCTCCTCGGATTCCTCCCTGTTGGAACTGCGGTTGAGTCAGATGTTGCTATTGAAGTTGCTCCTGAACATATTGCACAACCTATGGCTGACTATACTGTGGTCGCTACACCTGGCTATACTGCGGTTGTACAACTATTTACGGGTGTGCTACAAACTGCTGCTGAGGTTGCGCAGGGATGAACAACAATGGAGGCGACAGCATGTACGATGCCTATACTGTTGGCTACACTACTTGCGGCAATGCTTACACTATCTGTGGTTCCTCCCTTTTCACAAAGTATGAGTCATGTGTCCTCTCTTGGAGAAAATCATAAGCGTGGAATTTCATGTCGTCATGTCCAACTGATCGATAGAATGTACAGTACAAGTTCTCTACTTTGGTAACCATCTTCTGCATGTAATCACAGTTCTCGTGTTGATGCCCATAGACCTGGAATATAGGACACCATGGTGCACCAGCACTACTCAATGGATTAGGGGTTCCTGATAGCAAATAATTTTGAAAAGTTGGACATGTATCCTTGGTATGTCCACCTGTATGGCACCGGGTACACCAAAGATCATCATGATCCTCCTTGGCCTTTTTGATGTCTTGCAGCTGCAACGTTAGATTGGCCAGCTGCACCTAGATCTGATTCATTCCAACAACAGTTTCTCCTACTGGTGATGCTTCCAGTTTCATTGCAGTCTCCAGAGCCTTGCTTTGTGTCGTGATATTTTGCTGCATTAATGGTCTTTGAATATGCGGGACAAGCGCTGCAATGAACCATTCTTTGTGCTGAACATCACTCATCTGAAAACTAACTTGAGCCATCAATTTCTTAAATCATTGATCAAAATCCCAAATTGTTTCATTGGGGAATTGTTTGATCTCTTTCAGTTCAGTAATGTACTAAGCTTCGGACTTCGGCTTCTTAAATTCCTCAAATATCCCTATCCTAATCTCATCCAATGTTTGTGCAGTACCTCCCTGAGGCACTCGTGTGAATCTGATAAACCATTCCAATGTGTGGCCCCTCAGAGTGGTGGCTAGAAGACTTTTCTTGACATCATCATCGGTGGTTTGTCGAGCAGTTCAGATAGCTTCACATAAGAACCAATACTGTTCTGGATCATCAGTTGCATTTCCATTGAATATTGGCAAATTCATATCGTCACCCACCATCCTAGGCCTTCTTCCTCCTCCTGGTGCTCTATTACTAGACTGTTGTTGACACGTCGCGCAAGTTGATGTAGAATGTGTGTTCCTTCCTTGTGGTGCAATAGTGCGCGGAGGGGTAGGCACGCTACTGCTGGGGTTCGATCATGTCGTTCTTCTGGGTGTAGCCTAGGCTTGTATATCCTCATCTTCACAGAAAGGTCACTTCGTCCCGTGTGGTTGTTCTTCATGGTATTGCACTTCTACTTCAGCAAGACCTTCTCTTGTCCTCTACCTCTTTTCTCAAAACCTTGCTCCTCCCCTCGTACAACCACTTGTTTCTTCAACGACCTTTATATTCTCACCAGAACTGGTTCCCATATACTCCTTATTTCTTTATGCATTTCCCCCCTTTCTGTTGCAGTGCCTACATCCCCCCGCACACCAGAGGTCCACTACTCTTGGTCCATTTTTAGGATACCTTTTTCAAGACTAGTTGCTTAATCGACAGTTGTAGCGACAATAAGAACCGACCACGAGGTCCACTGAAAAATTCCCTTTTTGCTTCGCTGAAAGATTTATTAGTATCAACAACAATTTCAGTGATGTATCCTTCTAAGATACTATCCAACCATACCTCAACTGCCCGCAATGCCTTTTTGCTAGTTTCAGCGCCTGGATCAATTTTGGGGTCCAAGAAGTTGGCTCTCCTCCTTGGAAATTCCTCTTCCTCTTAGCAAATTGAGTCAACCATTCCTGCAAGAGTACCGAAAATTCACAAAAGGACCACTCATGAGGACCATCATGGATATATCTAGCTAGCCATTGATTTGTTGACAATTTCGGGTTCTAGTTTTCAGCTTCAGCAAACTCCCACAACTTCTGATCAAACCAATCCTTGATATCTAATCGAGTCGAATGCCAGAACATATCCCCCTCCTAGTTGCAACTCAGTCCCAGCAATGGAACCATTTGTTGGCACAACCCACCAACAAAGCCTCATCGACATGGGTTCCAGCTCTATCAATGTCCTGTAGCGCGATCTCCCTGAGCACCGGTCCGAACAAGTTTTACCTTGCCCAGCAACATCTACGAAGCATATGGGGTCTCACCCGAGGCATTCAAGGGAGAGATGTTAGAACCGAGTTTCTGACAGTGGGGAAGGAGGGCATGGGGATCCGACTGAGGCGAACCATGACCTATGCGATCACCCTATCTTATCATAGCGTTAATCATGAAACATCATACCGTATTCAATAGTCACATAGATTTAACAGATCGCATTAACAGAGAAAGGAGAAACTAAGTCACATCATTGCATCAGAAGCAGAATCATAGCATCATAACAGATCTACATAAATCACATTGTATCATTATAACAAAAGCAGTACTGTTGCATCATAATAGACAACAGATAAAGAGTGAACCATACTTAGCAGATCTTATATTAATCTTGCGCAAATACGCCACATTACACCATCCTTCTCCAAAATGGATGGTGCATCAAAACAAACCCAGACAAAATCATAGTGTATATAGAACAATCCGTAGCATAGAGTGCGCCCGTTGCGATGCCAAAAACATGTATGTTTATCATTACAAAAATGGATCTATAAATAGGCTTACGCCTTCACCGCAAGGGTCCACTATTAACTAATTTCTAACCGCTACTGACCTATTACAACAAAATTAGGCCCACATATACATAAAATATTCAAAAAGTGGTTACTTCTCCACTTATCACGCCAAACGGCCCTTGCGTGGTACCACGTGAGCTTGTGCAGCTGCCGCGACGCTGCGCAACTCACTCGCCCCAACCCCTTTCCAACACATCACCAAAAAAAGGTTCAAATTTGTGTAAGTAAAATTTAGTGTGAGTAAATTTTGATGCGACTCCTAAGTTGTTGATCCATGCAACCATGACCTTACAATGACTTTAGAAAATGGTTATTACAGCATGATATAACTCATGTTATTACTCTATGTAGCATATGATCATCTTGTTACTCTGTGTTCTTGCTCATGTTATAACTTTGCGCAATGTATAATAGTGTTGTAACCTTTTTGTGATAACTCCACGCTATGGAATTCAGTTGTAACTTAACATTCCCCACTTCATAATTCATCCATGTGTCTCTTAACAATCTTGCACAGAAGAAACATGTGTTGTCAAAAAAAGCGAACAAGATCAAGTAATGGTAAGGAAGTTGAACTATGTAGAAATTTTTGTTTCCACAATTGATGGTAAATGAAAATATGAGAGATGTGCTAGTTTAAGGGAAAGATAAGAAGATGCAGATGAGGTTGGTAGATGAAGAGAGATAAATAATTCTAGAAGTAGCGATTGAGCTAAGACTAAGTACCATTGAATAAAAGAGCAGTGAGAAGGTTGTATTTTACAAAGTATAATGCACAATTCGAGGAAGCTTCAGCTAGAGAAGGGTGACTTTGTAAATTAGACCATGGGATAAACAAACAATATCAGAAAATAATGTCAATGCAAGGATGCATGGTTTGTTAGAAATTTTCCATTGGAAAGTTCAGTTTCTTGTATTCCTGAATAAATAAAGTAAATTTTAATGTATGTAAGTGTTAAATATGAGTTTCATTGTGTATTATGAAAGAAGAGAATATCCCATTGGATGTGGGATAGTTGTTAAGGTCTATGCTTCGACATCAATTGGAAAACACCCTGCCAACTCTTGAAGGTACCATTCTTCCTCAGGGACCCCCGAGCCGCAATGGGATTGAATGAGAAGAAATTCAATAACATATTTAGAGAGTGTAGATTGTAGAAAAAGGGATTCCAACCTCATTCACACATTAATGAATAAAATAATAAAAAATCACTAAATAAAAAATGAATCGTTTACGTTGTCCAACAATAGGGAAAATGGGTGTGAGTTTCATTCTCTCTTCCTATCTTTATAGCCTTGGGAACCTTGGTGCGGGTCTCTCACATGCATAACTAGAAATTAAGTATTTATATTTTGATTCATTATTTACCCACCCATGTGTCACTTCCACAATAAATCATGTTTTTCCATTATTTATTAAATATTTATCCTTACCCACTCTCCTATATTATCTCTTGGATGTTTCCTTATATTTATCCATTTCTCCCATTTTTTTGTGTGTACTTATATTTCACTAAACCTTAGTTTAATTATTAAATACTTTTCTTTATAAACAAGTTTATTCCATTTTCATTTTTATAATTTATGAGTTTCACATTTTCTTGTAATTATTTAAGCCCCCCCCCTGTTTTTTTTAAATAAACATTCTTTCCCCATAGTATTTGTATTTTATTGGTGCATTACATTTCGATGGGAATATAAAGGGTTCCAGGACTTCCTTCATGCCATCCACATATTCCTTTCCCATGGTGGGGATTAGTGGGATGGTTGATACCACATTTACTCATTTTAATCAACCTTGGAAAGTGACTCATGGTTCCTATGGAATAAGACCTAGCCATCATTGCACAATCACAACTAGATCCTCATGAGTGACTAAGTCCACTTCTTACCCTAACGGAAACATGCACCTAGCAGGAAAAATCCTCTCTTACTTTTCAACCCATCGCATGGAGTATTCATTATCCTTACTATCTTCTCTTCAACATTCAACCTCATTTCCTTTATGTGGATCGATTGGAAATCACGATCATGTGCATTTAAGTGAAAAAACCATGTGCATAAAATCACTCTAATCATAAAATATACTATGGAAAATTTTACCATGTTAACATATCCTATCATGGATACTGAATTCAATTTAGGACTCGTGCAATATCAATGCAACCTTGAATCAGGTGTACCTATATTCCACTGTCACACTTGACAACTCATAAAAAGTACATGATACATAATGCATAAACATAATTGCTTTTATTAGCCATGATGTTA
>LPNX010840834.1:0-102285 GCA_001517045.1 Pseudotsuga menziesii | reverse complement strand
CACTTTGAATTAGGGGAGAGATTGTGTGCACGTGAGGTTGTGAATCCAAAATAGTTACTCAATGACAATAACAATGTATGAAAAAACTGTAAAAACTTCTATCATGCAAAATTTTATTTTTATTTTTTTTTTTTTAATAAACAATGCTAAAAATTTAAACAATGCTGGAAACAAGGAACAGAGATGGCTGCAGGTCTGCAAGTGGTACAGGTGGCTGTGCAAGTGCAGGAAAAAATGGAGGCAAAGTGGCTGGGTTTTGGCGCAGAAACAAAGTCAAAAAACAGTTCGCGGACCGCGGGTATGGGGCGGACTCGCGCGGTCGGACCACGGGTTGGAAGGCAACAGTCGCGCGTAGATCGCGAGTTTAAAGGAAACAGGCGCGGTCTAGGTCGCGGGTTTCGGGCTGACAGCGGCGGTCGGAGCGCGACTGTGTAATGAACAGGCGCGGTCGGATCGCGACTGTGGGCTAAAAAAACGCGGTCGGGGCGTAGAAAGAATGGCTGACAGCGGCGGGTTGGTCGCGGGTTAAGGCCTGAAATTCGCGGTCGGGCCGCGACTGCGGACTGAAAAAACGCGGTCGGGGCGTAGGAAGAATGGCTGAAAGCGGCGGGCTGGTCGCGGGTTAAGGCCTAAAATGCGCGGTCGGGCCGCGGCTGCGGATGGAAAAAACGCGGTTTCCGGCGGTCGAAAACGACGGCCGAAAGTACAGTACGAAAAAATAAAATTAAAAAGACAGCGGAGTCGCCAAAACTGTAGCTAGGGTTTTCACCCTAGCTTGTGCTGATGAGCACCTACTAAGGAATCTGGAATCCTTAGTAGCAGTTCAATGATGTAAACACAAATAGACTGAAACAAAAACTAAGCTAAAGCAGTGAAAAGTAAATAACATGAAGCAAAAACAGTAAAAAAATGTATAATGGTGATTTTTATTGATATTACCTCCAATGAGGAGGTTGGGTGGAGTCCGTTGCGCTGGTCCGATGTCGGTGGCTTCGAGCTCCAAGCTGCTTCTTTTCCTTCTCCGGTGGTGGAAATGGGCCAAAAAGAATTCTCAATGGTGAAAGTAGCTTGATGGTAAGCTAGGGTTTCGAGAATAATTTCAGCAGAGGAAGGATGCTTATGATTGTGGATTCTGCAATGAGGGGTCTCCACCACTTATTTATAGTTTTTTAGTGGTGGAGTGCTGGCCCATGGTTTTGGAAACCATATGGTTTAGGGCAGCTTGTTTAGGGTTTTTTCCTCCTTTTCCTCATTATTTTATATTTTTTCTTCCCCTTTTGGGGATTTTGCTATTTTTAGAGGAATTTTGGACATTTTTGGAGGAAAAAGGGGGTTTTTTGCCCTTTTGGAGGCATTTTAGGCCTTTTGGAGGCTTTTTTGATGGTTTTATGGCCTTTTGGAGGTATTTAAGGCCTTTTGGAGGCTTTTTAGTGGGATTTTCAGGGAAATATGGTAGGCAAATGGACAAATGAGCCATGTAGTGGGGTAGATGAGGTAGTTAACCATTTTTGGGTGTTAACAAGCATTTACTATTTTCTCGGACCACCAATTAAAGAACATCCATCCAAAAGAAAATATAGGGACATCACCTCCTAACCATGACATTAAATCTATACATCGGACGGCAAACAATATTTAGCATGTTGCAGAGCATTTCCTATTTTCTTGGACCACCAATTGAAGAACATCCGTCCAAAAGAAAATATAGGGACACCACCTCCTAACCATGACATTAAATCTATACATCATCTCATCCAAGTCTCAGACAGCAAACAATATTTAGCATGTTGCAGAGCATTTAATGCGGCTGCAGCAGGCTTGATGATCATTGGATCTTGAGCTGCTCGAGATCCAACAGTCATCAAGCCTATTACAACCGCATTAAATGCTCTGCAACATGTTAAATATTGTTTGTTGTCTCGGATGGTCTCGTGAATGATACTTCCGCTCGAGGCCTCATCATAAGGATTATCAAAGAATGACAGCGAGATTGAGCCATACCCAAATTGTATTTCCCATACTTGCATTTAGTCCACTACTCCTTTAGGTTCATCAGGAGGCCTATGCACCAAACAAACCACAGGGGCTTCACTTGTTGACCAATATCCTATCACATTAGTTCATATTGTGGGTTTTAAAATTATCAAAAATTGAACCAATATATTGCAGGTATTGGGAGGATGAGGGGTTTAAGGTCGGGGTGGTGTTGTGCCCTTGCTCAACAGCCTTTAAAAAACATGATTTCATCAAACAAAATCCTATTTTGTTTGATGAAATGTTCGAATTTCTCAGCACAAAATAAAGAATATTTGCAGCTACTGAAAATATGCCATTTTTGACAGTTACTGAATCAGTGAAATTCTTTGTTTTTAAAAGCAACCTTTACAACTATAGATTATTTAGCAAAATCATCACTAGTAAGTTATTATTTGTTTTTGGGTTGCTTTCAAGGGATAAATATTAATGATTTCTATATCCTTCGCCTTATCCTAATTTAGAAATTAATCCAAAACATTACGAATTGATTTTGATGATTTTGCTATTATAATTATTACTAAGGTTGAAAGATTATCAATAGTTGGTTCATGGTGACTTTGGTTAAAACCTAGAGCACGAAAGCCAAATGACTTACAAGCCATATCCAACATATCTTAAGTTCACAAACCATGGTTGACATTACCACAAATGTCTATGCTGATCATTATTATATGGTGTGTTTTGCAAAGTCGATTTTTGATTTAATGGTTTGCAATTATGTTTTATCATCCGCCACCTTCCAAGGGTAAGTCGAATCTAACGTAGGGGGATATGTATTATGGTTCAGCGTCAGATAAAAAAACTATGTCGTAGCCTCCACCCTGATCCATCTGCTGCGAAGTCAATATGCAATCATGACAGTGGTACTGAAACCGGTCCATCGCGTTTAAGTCTGGGTACTTGTCCTCCGTCGTGGCTGCCTGTAAATTGGACACTTGTTCTGGGTACTGCGAAGGGTCATGTATCATTAAGGTTGGTTAAATAATGATAACGTGACTTACCCGGAGTCTTCGACCGTCATTCCTCGTTAATCAATAACCTCTTTGAGTGATAATGCTCTCGTCCATGCCGAAGTTACAGGGGCACAGTCCGCGTTCATTAATGGCTTATTTTCTTTATCATGGGTTTGAGTTTCATTTCTCGTCCTTGCTCAGGCTTTATCCCGAGTGCTCATTATCTGGTTTTCTGTCTTTTGTCGAGCTGTGGTACTTCTTTTGTGTGCGTTTACGTGCTTTGACACAGCCGGTCATGGCGCCTGTGGTGAGGGTAGAGCCTTGCAAAATGAAGCTGCTGGATTCAAACGCCGAACTTTCAGCAAAGGTTCTGGCCATTAGGTGGATTCCATTCATAAGTAAATTCTCCGTTTCAAACCCCGAAGTCACAAGGGTTTTCTCTCTCTCCTTGACCGATTATCAGGCTGAAGTGGGTGACCTCTGTTTTCGGGTTGATGAAAGATCAATGGCGCTTGCTACAGGTCTGTCACTAGAAGGTGAGCGATGGTTTAAATATAAGCGCATGGATATAACAGAGTGGCGGAAGCTGCTTAAAAACCCCTGCCAGGATGTTTCATTTCGAACCGGGGTAGAGCGCAAGTATTTCAAAAAGGAGTGGCGTCCTGTTCTGGATTTGATTCATAGATATTTGACTTGCGAAGGCCGTCTGTCATCAGCATACGTATATCATCTCAGGCTTATGTCTGCATTCATAGGTTTCCCGCTGAACTTACCTTATTATCTTTTGCATAGTCTGTTTAAGATGTCTAATGCGATCAAAAGGGGTCCTAAACATGTCAGTCATAGTCTCTTCCACCATGGTTTAGTCTGTATGTTAATCGATAGAGAGTTGTTGAAGTCGAACCGGTCTTGGGATGAATTCGTTGAGTCCAATGGCTTCTCCTCTTTTTGTCACTGTATGTTTGATAATCTTGAGGAGTGCAACAAACACAAAGAGCCGAGTTCAATTTCGGTCTTTCCTTCATGTAAACCCTTGTCAAACCCTGGCCATATGAGCTCTGAACCTTGCGAAGATCCTATGTCTACTCTGCCAGGAAGTGTCGATACTCCTTTGGGTTCGAAACGCGTAAGGAAGTCTCCCCCTCTGTCACCGATTACGCCACACAACAATACTGATAAAATTCGTAATCGTGGTCGAGATAGACCAAAGGCCAAGTCGGCGGGAAGATTTACCAGGAGCATGGCAAAAGGGAATACTGTCAAACCCCCCGTGTTTGATAATGCTCGTATTGATACTGTGGTGATTGATGATGAAGCCGAAGACCTGCCTATGAATGATCGGTCTGTCGTGCATGAGTTCAATTTGAACTTTGACCATGATAACCCTCCTCCGGTTGATAAAGAAGTTCAGGTAGAGCCTGTTATTGGTCATCCAATTGAAGAGAAGCATGTAGAGTTAAGCTCACCTGGTTCTTATTGCATTGATGGTATGATGCATCCTCTGTTCATTAACTGTCTTTTAGACAAGATTCGCAGAATGGAGGAAAGGGTTAAAGAAGTAGCAGTAAATCGTTATTCGATGAAGGCTGATAATGCTGAGTTAAAGGAGAAAATGGTTTTCAGTGATAAGCAGCTCTTACGCTTGAGAAATCATAAGAATAAGCTAATCAGAAGAGTCCTTAAACTGCAGAGCGAGAATGACAAAAACAAAGAAAAGCTTCGAGAGCTCAATTCTCAAATTGCACTCATGCAGTTTAAGGGACAGTCATCAAACTCGTCAAGTGGTGTGAATATCCAGGTTTTTAATGCTCCGGTAACTTTGTAATGTGTTGGAAGTGTGTTCATTTTGATATCAGGTTTGAAGTTTTGATGATCAAGTTTTATTTCCAGGTATTTGATTGGTGTGGAATTTTTTATTAATTAGTTTATTTGATTTTCTATTTTGATTGCATTTTAATTATGTTTCTTTCTTGTATTGCATCGCAGGTAGTATGATGGATATCTTCCTTCCCCGATTTTGATGATTTTGGTTGTATGGATAATCCCTGTATATGTGGAAGCAAATCGATCTTGCAGGGACTGTTTCCCAGGTTTCGTTACCTTATCTATGTCCTCGATCTCCTGTTATGGACTTAATATTTTCGCGTATGCTAAAAAATGACATGTTCACACTTGTCATTTTTATGGAAATCAGTTAAGGATTTCAATTTTGATTATCTCCAAATCTTAGAAGTTTTTATTTTGGGAGATTAAAACGTATTTATAGGGCAGATAGCATAGGGGAAAGGGGGTCGATAGTTTGGGAAGGGGAGGACAAGACCGTTGTTCGATCTATCTGTGACTCAAGATAGTTAACTGTCAGTAGCTACAGCGTTTGAACTGGTGATATTTAATACATATATACAGTTTTTATACTTCACATATGATTTGTGATATCTCTCGGTTTTGTCACTCGTTTCTATATTATAAATTTTTGTGATAACTCCTTTGAAGGATTGTGCAAATATTATTTATAATTATCGACTGCTACTGTTTTCGATCTTGCTGATTTGTCATGTTTTGTAATTGATGATTGATATCATTGTTATATAAGATGTAATGATTACTGTATGACTTTGTTAATGTTTAAATTTCTTTAAATATTATTAGGTGTACTCATGCAGTGTTCTTATTAGCATAAATCGATTACAGGTTAAATTTTTCATTGCTCCTGATCAGGATAGTATGTAGATTAGGATAATATGTTTTTTAAATTTCTGTTGATTATATTATTCGAAAAAATCTATTTGAATCAGATCCTTTTATATGAATTACAAATATTCAGATTACTTCTGTTGTAATTACTGTACATGTGTATATAATACATCTCTGTAGGGCATTAACTCTGTTAATCTTTATTTTTTTTAGAATTAGCTGCTTTAAGTAGGTTAAATATAACAATTTGTCATCCTGTAATATATAACAATTATTAACATTGGTAATCATAAGTATAGGACTGATTAACAATCAGTAGCATTAGCTTTAACCCTTAGACTTTTTCAGGCCAACAGAGCCTTTAAACCTGTCGGGACCAACCATCCCAAACAGCTTGGAGCCTGACCTAAGGATCCTGGTCTGGGTTGTCTTCCCCCGTTTCGTGCGTAGTTTAATATGCCCGTCAACAATGGCGCTAGAAGGAGGGCCAGCTTAAACACATGGCTGATGAAAACAGTCCTGTAAACAAAATTAATCAGCCGATCACCCCTCAAGTACAGTCAGGTACGCAACCACGTTCATCATGATTGGATGAAACCCCAGTGAGTGACTCTGTTCGAAATCTTATCTCCCAGTTTGACTATAGTGTTTCCCGCCGACCTGAATAATTTGACCAATTCGAATAGTCCATAGAAGAATCTCGTAGAATTTTAACAAGGGCTTATTTGAATCTCACTGGGCGCCATCCCACTGAATTACCTCTCCCACAGATCACCCGTCCTCGTACTCGTCGTCCTGAATCTGTTTCGAGAGAATAGGAGCAGTCTGTAAGTGCCATCCCCAATCTTCAAATACAACCATCTGTAATAGGCACCAATCAGCCTTCCTCTTCTGCGGGACCACTTGCTTCAGGAGGGTCTGGTCAACCACCATCACCGCCTCATTCATCTCCTCGCATTCTTCAAACACCACCTTCACCACCTCCATATCCAAGAAACATGGTAGGTGTAAATGCCCCAAACCCTAATGCTAATATGCCATGGTTAGCTCAGGATGCAGTGGTTGTCCCAGGTAATCAAAATCCTTTACCTAAGCATCCTGAGAAGTTGTTACCCAAGTTCAACCCTGAGTCGAAAGAGCCAGCGGAAGATCATGTCAAGAAGTTTATGTTGGCTGTTCGGCTCCTGGATGTTCAAAATGAAGATGTAGTCTGTCGCCTTTTCCCTTACACATTTGAGGGAAAAGCATCGACATGGTATTTTTCACTCACAGCCGGTTCCATTACCAATTGGAACGAATTCGAGGTAGCTTTCATGAATAAGTTTGGAGACGATAAGTCTCCAGCTGCGCTAGTATTAGAGCTGTCCAGGATTCGCATGGAGACCAAGGAGAAGGTCAAGGATTTTAACCAGTGGTTCCTAACTCTAAGGAACAGAATTCCCGCTACATCCAGACCGGCTGAAGATGTTACTATTGAATTTTACACCTCAGCCTTGCCTGTGTCAATGGCCATGTTTGTCAGACAGAAGGCCAAACTTACCCTTGTTGAAAACTTTGAAGAAGCAATTAAGGTTGAGAAAGATATGTCTGCCATAAAGGCCAACCCTGGGTTGGATACCGATTCTACTTCTTCTTCTCGAAAGAAGACTGACAGTCCTACTACAAAGACGAACCCTGAAAAGAAAAGTCAAGATGCTTTAGATCTGGACAGCCTCCAAAGAGTTATTAAAAAACTATCTAATGAGATCATAGATCTGAAGAAAGGCAATTCCGAGAATACCCCCAACAAAGAACCACCCAGACAGTTGTTCAGGAGACCATTCCAGAACACGGCTGCGAAACAGACTCCACCCGCTGAAGCTAACAGCGTTGATGAGATTAATAGTTTTCTCAAATTATTAGTCTCAGGTCTTGACACATCAGCTGAAAATGAAGCACAAACTTCTCGGCAGAATGCTGAAGATACCCAAAACACTGATGATAATAATGTAGATAAACCTCCTCAAGTGATTAGTCATTTCTGGGATACATCAGAATTGACTGATGATGAAGATGTAGTTGTTGTCAATGTCAACCAACATCAGCACAATACCAGAAGTAAGAAAGATCAGCCCCCGAGCGAACCATCTACAACTACTGCAGGCAACCAGTCCCCTGAAAAAACAAAAAACCCAACCCCAAATGTTAAATCTGCACCCTCTATTGATTTAGAATATGATCTGGTGGAAGATTTAAAGAAAATTAATGCTAATATTTCTATCTATGAACTTCTTAAATTGCCTATAATTCGCGATAAGATGATCCAAGGGGTATCTTTAGGTAAAAATAGCAAAACTCCCACTACACAGAACAGTGTTTCTAACACCAAAGATAGCTCGACTAAGTCTTCAGTCAATGCATCATCCATAGGTAAAAAATTAGACTCATCAACTCCCCCCTTCTTACTTACATTTGAAATTTGCAATCGCAAAGTACATAACTGTATGATAGATTCAGGGGCATCTAAAAATGTTATGCCATACTCAGTGTGCAAAAAACTTAATGTTGTTCCTGTTCCCTGTGATACAAGCATAGTACAGCTTGATAGATCCAATGTCAAAGTAATAGGGAAGTTGAAAGAGGTCCTCATAAGGTTAGCTTCGAATCCCCAGGTCCACTTTATCATCGATATAATTGTTGCAGACATCCCAGAAGCATATGGTCTATTTATAAGAAGGGATTGGTCAGAAAAACTCAAGGGGTATTTCACGACAGACTGGTCACATTTATGGATATCTCATAACGGCCGCCCAAATAAGATCAGGATCGATTGAGAACGGTATATGAAACATACTGTAACCGAACTTGATGATTCAAATGAACCGGTTTTGTTCACTGATACCATTATGGGCAACTATATGGTTGACTCTTTCTTTGTTGATCTTGAAGCTGAGACTTCATCAGTTCAAGACTCAGGGCAGCAGTCTGAAATTGTCCATTTTTCTCAAGTCCCAGATGAAGTTCCAGTTCTGAACACTGTGCATATAGGTCTGGATGATGATCTCTGGTCTCTCTACTTTGACGATTCTAAGTCAAAGGAAGGGGCTGGGGCCGGTTGTTTGCTAATCGATCCTCATGGAAGAATGTATTTCATTTCTTGCAGACTAGAATTTGATTGCACCAATAACATTGCAGAATATGAAGCTCTCATACAAGGGCTGAAAAAAGCAATTGACTTGGGAGCTAAATCTTTGGTGGTCTTAGGAGATTCAGAAATTATTGTTCGGCAGGTACGTAATACTATACATTGTATTGCTGGGCACCTGAGAAATTATCAAACAGAGGTATGGAATCTGCTATTATCATTTGAAGCCTTCAATATTAGTTCTATTCCACGATATTTAAATCAAGAGGCTGATTTGTTAGCTAATGTGGCTTTGAGATTAATTCCTTCTGAAGAAATTGTTGTTGATGCATTCTCGGTTGAATTTCTCTTCAGGCCATCTATACCTGACAACACAATCAATTGGAGGGTCTTTGATGATGATCAGCAGCTGATTGACTTTCTAATAATGAAGGACACTTTCAAGGATGCGGTCATCGACGAAAGGACCCATGACGAAGACCTATATAATTTTGCGGTAATACATAAGCCTTGTTCAATTGATGAATCGCTCGATCAGGTCACTACCCTTCCCAGATTTGTGATTAAACTGGAGAAATTTTATGATTTAAATGATAAATTCAAAGTTGCGAGGAACTGTAAAACCAACAGTTCTGTCATGCAATCTGAAATTGTAAATCTAGGTACTGAAGCCAATCCCCAGTGTGTTAATCTGGGCAGTACATGTACTGCTCAGGAAAAAACAGCCTTCATTAAACTCTTCAATGAGTTCAAAGACATATTTTCATGGACATATGACGACCTGAAAACGTTTGATCCAAATATAATGCAACACGTTATACCCATGAAACAAGAGGCTAAACCTTTTCAACAGAAGTTGAGGAAAATGCATCCTAGCCTAGAACCAGCCGTTAAGAAAGAATTGAATAAACTCCTTGCAGCTAGAATAATTTTCCCAATGCGACATGCCCAATGGGTGGCAAACCTTGTTCCCGTAAGAAAGAAGAATGGTGATATCAGGCTATGCGTCAATTTCCAAAATCTGAATAGGGTTTCTGAAAAAGACAATTACCCTGTCCCTCCAATGGAAAAAATCTTACAGCAGGTCTCCGGATCTGAAATGATTTCATTGCTAGATGGTTTTTCAGGATACAACCAAGTGTTAGTATCCAAAGCATACCAATTGAAAACAACTTTTAGAACTCCTTGGGGGACCTACACCTATAGAAAAATGCCATTTGGTCTGATTAATGCCGAGGAAACGTTCCAAAGGGCAATGGATATTGCATTTAGAGGTCTGATTGGTAAATTTGTTGTCATTTATCTTGATGATATTACTGTCTTCTCAAAGGACGGAACTGATCATTTAAGCCATCTCAGGAAAGTCTTTGAGCGCTGCAGGAAATATGGAATTTCGCTAAATCCAAAGAAATCAATTTTTGCGGTAACGGAAGGTAAGTTACTGGGTTTTGTAGTTTCTAAACAAGGCATTAATATTGACCCAGAACGTACCCATGCTATATCCCAGATTTCCATGACTCACTCGAAGAAGTCCATGCAGTCTTTTCTTGGGAAGATCAATTTTGTTTCTAGATTCATTCCTGGGTTTACTGAAATTGTTAGGCCGCTTCAGAAAATGATTAGAAAAGATGCTGATTTTAAATGGTCTGCTGATGAGAAGCAATATTTTCATGACAACTTAAAAGCTGTTGCTGAAGCTCCTACTCTAACTAGCCCAGATTTTTCCAAACCTTTCATTTTGTATACGTTTGCTTCTGATTCTTCATATGCTGCTGTTCTAACGCAGAAGAACCAGGAAAATAATGAAGCTCCTATTGCTTTTACGAGCTCTGGTTTGAATGGTGCAGAATTGAACTATCTGGAAGTAGACAAGCAGGCGTTCGTTGTTTTCAAATCTGTCAAACATTTCAGGCCTTACTTACTGAAGTCCCACACCAAAGTCATTGTACCATATTCTGCAGTAAGAAATCTCTTGGTACAAAAGGATCTTGGTTAAAAAAGAGCACACTGGGTCACAGCGCTTTAGGAGTATGACCTGGAGATAAAACCATTAAAGATTGTCAGAGGACAAGGACTCTGCAAGCTAGCAGCTGGGTCTGCTGACGGTTCTGAATCTGATCTACATTTCTTCAGTGAACCTTCTTTATTTCAAAGGGAAGTTTTTCCGATCCCTACTCCTTCCGACTCTTGGTATAATGATATTAAGTTCTTTTTATTGCATGGGAGCGCACCTGAACATTTAGAACCATGTAATAAAAGAGCTTTGAGATTGAGATCTGCTCCTTATCAGCTTATTGATAACCTTTTGTTTAGAAATAATTTCGAAGGAATTCTTCTTCGTTGTCTGGAAAGGAGTGAGGCTGATGATGTGTTATCTCAATTACATGCAGGACCAGCCAGAGGACACTTTAGTGGAGAAACCACCGCACATAAGATACTTAAAGTTGGTTACTATTGGCCCACGTTGTTCAAAGACGCATATGCTTTTTCCAGGAAGTGTCAAGAGTGCCAGAGAGCAGGGGGAAGACTGAAGAAGGCAGCATTACCACTTCAGCCGGTCATAATCGAAGTCCCATTTCAGCAATGGGGTCTAGATATTGTTGTCCCGATCACACCACCATCTTCGCAGCAGCATAAATATATCCTAACAGCCACAGATTACTTCACTAGATGGGTTGAAGCCATCCCCTTATGAGTAGTCAACTCGGAACAGGTGATATCTTTCCTTGATTCTTTTATTATCACCAGGTTCGGTGTTCCTGAATCTCTGATTTTTGACAATGCAACTTATTTTTCTTCTGTAAAACTAACTGAGTATGCATTGGAAAAGGGCATAAAGTTGAAATATTCTGCTAATTATTATCCTCAAGGTAATGGATTAGCCGAGTCTTCCAACAAAAATCTGATTAAGATTCTGAAACGTACGGTGGCTAATCATCATAGGAATTGGCATACTGCCTTATCAAATGCCCTGTGGGCTGACAGGGTAACTCCCAAAGCTGCTATAGGGAATTCTCCCTTTTTCCTGGTGTATGGTAAGGAATCCATCTTACCCCCTCATTTGTTCTTACCCTCTTTACAGCTTTCCCAGTCAATGCAGGAGACACCATGTTCTGCCATGGAGCACCGAATTAACACCTTGCAGAAACTGGAGGAAGATAGGGAGTTGGCTAGGAAAAAGTTTGAAAAACACCAGCAGACTGTGAAGCGTTGGTTTGACATCAAAAAGTCAGTCAGTCGAGATTTGGAAGTAGGTGACCTAGTCCTGAAATGGGACAAGGAACACGAAGACAAAGGAAAACATACGAAGTTCCAATGCCTGTGGCTGGGACCATTTATTATTATAGAAAAACTTGGTCCTAGCACTTTTAGGTTACAAACACTGGAAGGTGACGTTGACAACCTTCCAATAAATGGTCACCTGATTAAGAGATATTTTTGATGATCCCCCTTAAGGGATTATCCTGTATATACATGTGTGGTGTTCTTGTTTGATGGATTTTATTTCGTTTTCCTTTTGATTTATTTGTTTTGCGTGCTTTGAGTCAGATCAACTATCAAACTTCAAACTGATTACTATTTTTAAGCTCTATAATTGGACTGTTAACCACGCACGAAGATATCAATATCCTAGAAAATACCATACTGTTTTACTTCTTGAACAGAGAACGGATTTCATCGTTATAAGTTTTTACCAGAGATTACCAAATCATGCTTAATATTGATTAATAAGCTAAATCAGTCTCTACAAAGATTTTCCCAAAGGGATTAAGGAACTATTTGGCAAGGTTATCTATTTAAGTCTCTTACGCCATCCCTTCTCGTAAAGAGAATCATATTTTCCTCCCCATCGGTTAAGATAATCTCACTACAGATTAAATCTTACTACATTCTGGATACGGCGAGGGTTTCCTCAAACTAAACTGAAGGACAGAAGGTCTCATGATGAGCCGATCTGTTCAGGATCATAGGTCTACATGTAGTAACATTGTCATTTCTGGTCACCAAGCCTTGACAATGACCCTTGGATAGAAAACCCTGAGGGATGAAAGGTCTCATCATGAGCCGGTTCACTTTACTGTAGTGCTGACTAGTGACTGACATGGCTATTATCAGGTTACCAAGCCCGAACCATGGCCTTTAGGAGTGTCAAAATCAAAAGAAAAAGGACAATTGTAACGACTCAACCCGACCAGAATTGTATATTTATAACTAGAAGGTGGGATACTGGCATTCTGAGGGTTTCGAAGCAACCCTGTCGAGGCTATGAACTCCTGCTGGCAGCAGGGCCATGCTTGTGGTATTGAGATTTTATTCTTTAAAACTAAGCCATTCAATGTCTTAGTTCTTATGGTCTGATTTTTGTTAAGAACTTGAATTTCATTGAAGAAACAATTAGTAATTCAGATTTCTGGTAATTGTTAGAACTGTGTAATGCTTGAATCTGTTCGAGATGTTAAAACATAGATCTTTTATCATGGTTTATATGAAGGTTTTGATTTCTTTATGTGCATGATTTCAGGTCAAGAAACAGAGATAACTGTTTCGCCCAGCTTGTCGCCATCTGTTGTGCCCTTGCTCAACAGCCCTTTAAAAAATATGATTTCATCAAACAAAATCCTATTTTGTTTGATGAAATGTTCGAATTTCTCAGCACAAAATAAAGAAGATTTGCAGTTACTGAAAATATGCCATTTTTGACAATTACTGAATCAGTGAAATTCTTTGTTTTTAAAAGCAACCTTTACAACTATAGATTATTTAGCAAAATCATCACTAGTAAGTTATTATTTGTTTTTGGGTTGCTTTCAAGGGATAAATATTAATGATTTCTATATCCTTCGCCTTATCCTAATTTAGAAATTAATCCAAAACATTACGAATTGATTTTGATGATTTTGCTATTATAATTATTACTAAGGTTGAAATATTATCAATAGTTGGTTCGTGGTGACTTTGGTTAAAACCTAGAGCACGAAATCCAAATGAGTTACAAGCCATATCCGACATATCCTAATTTCACAAACCATGGTTGAAATTACCACAAATGTCTATGCTGATCATTATTATATGGTGTGTTTTGCAAAGTCGATTTTTGATTTAATGGTTTGCAATTATGTTTTATCATTCGCCACCTTCCAAGGGTAAGTCGAATCTAACGTAGGGGGATATGTATTATGGTTCAGCGTCAGATAAAAAAACTATGTCGTAGCCTCCATCCTGATCCATCTGCTGCGAAGTTGATATGCAATCATGACAGTGGTACTGAAACCGGTCCATCGCGTTTAAGTCTGGGTACTTGTCCTCCGTCGTGGCTGCCTGTAAATTGGACACTTGTTCTGGGTACTGCGAAGGGTCATGTATCATTAAGGTTGGTTAAATAATGATAACGTGACTTACCCGGAGTCTTCGACCGTCATTCCTCGTTAATCAATAACCTCTTTGAGTGATAATGCTCTCGTCCATGCCGAAGTTACAGGGGCGCAGTCCACGTTCATTCATGGCTTATTTTCTTTATCATGGGTTTGAGTTTCATTTCTCGTCCTTGCTCAGGCTTTATCCCGAGTGCTCATTATCTGGTTTTCTGTCTTTTGTCGAGCTGTGGTACTTCTTTTGTGTGCGTTTACGTGCTTTGACACGGCTGGTCATGGCGCCTGTGGTGAGGGTAGAGCCTTGCGAAATGAAGCTGCTGGATTCAAACGCCGAACTATCAACAAAGGTTCTGGCCATTGGGTGGATGCCATTCATAAGTAAATTCTCCGTTTCAAACCCCGAAGTCACAAGGGTTTTCTCTCTCTCCTTGACCGATTATCAGGCTGAAGTGGGTGACCTCTATTTTCGGGTTGATGAAAGATCAGTGGCGCTTGCTACAGGTCTGTCACTAGAAGGTGAGTGATGGTTTAAATATAAGCACATGGATATAACAGAGTGGCGGCAGCAGCTTAAAAACCCCTTCCAAGATGTTTCATTTCGAACTGGGGTAGTGCGCAAGTATTTCAAAAAGGAGTGGCGTCCTGTTCTGGATTTGATTCATAGATATTTGACTTGCAAAGGCCGTCTGTCATCAGCATACATATATCATCTCAGGCTTATGTCTGCATTCATAGGTTTCTCGCTGAACTTACCTTATTATCTTTTGCATAGTCTGTTTAAGATGTCTAATGCGATCAAAAGGGGTCCTAAACATGTCAGTCATAGTCTCTTCCACCATGGTTTAGTCCGTATGTTAATCGATAGAGAGTTGTTGAAGTCGAACTGGTCTTGGGATGAATTCGTTGAGTCCAATGGCTTCTCCTCTTTTTGTCACCGTATGTTTGATAATCCTGAGGAGTGCAACAAACACAAAGAGCCGAGTTCAATTTCGGTCTTTCCTTCATGTAAACCCTTGTCAAACCCTGGCCGTATGAGCTCTGAACCTTGCGAAGATCCTATGCCTACTCTGCCAAGAAGTGTCGATACTCCTTTGGGTTCGAAATGCGTAAGGAAGTCTCCCCCTGTGTCGCCGATTACGCCACACAACAATGCTGATAAAATTCGTAATCGTGGTCGAGATAGACCAAAGGCCAAGTCGGCGGGAAAATTTACCAGGAGCATGGAAAAAGGGAATACTGTCAAACCCCCCGTGTTTGATAATGCTTGTATTGATACTGTGGTGATTGATGATGAAGCCGAAGACCTGCCTGTGAATGATCGGTCTATCGTGCATGAGTTCAATTTGAACTTTGACCATGATAACCCTCCTCCGGTTGATAAAGAAGTTCAGGTAGAGCCTGTTATTGGTCATCCAACTGAAGAGTAGCATGTAGAGTTAAGCTCACCTGCTTCTTATTGCATTGATGGTATGATGCATCCTCTGTTCATTAACTATCTTTTAGACAAGATTCGCAGAATGGAGGAAAGGGTTAAAGAAGTAGCAGCAAATCGTGATTCGATGAAGGCTGATAATGCTGAGTTAAAGGAGAAAATGGTTTTTAGTGATAAGCATCTCTTACGCTTGAGAAATCATAAGAATAAGCTAATCAGAAGAGTCCTTAAACTACAGAGCGAGAATGACAAAAACGAAGAAAAGCTTCGAGAGCTCAATGCTCAAATTGCACTCATGCAGTTTAAGGGACAGTCATCAAACTCGTCAAGTGGTGTGAATATCCAGGTTTTTAATGCTCCAGTAACTTTGTAATGTGTTGGCAGTGTGTTCATTTTGATATCAGGTTTGAAGTTTTGATGATCAAGTTTTATTTCCAGGTATTTGATTGGTGTGGAATTGTTTATTAATTAGTTCATTTGCTTTTCTATTTTGATTGCATTTTAATTATGTTTCTTTCTTGTATTGCATCGCAGGTAGTATGATGGATATCTTCCTTCCCCGATTTTGATGATTTCGGTTGTATGGATAATCCCTGTATATGTGGAAGCAAATCGATCTTGCAGGGACTGTTTCCCAGGTGTCGTTACCTTATCTATGTCCTCGATCTCTTGTTATGGACTTAATATTTTCGCGTATGCTGAAAAATGACATGTTCACACTTGTCATTTTTATGGAAATCAGTTAAGGATTTCAATTTTGATTATCTCCAGATCTTAGAAGTTTTTATTTTGGGAGATTAAAATGTATTTATAGGGCAGATAGCATAGGGGAAAGGGGGTCGATAGTTTGGGAAGGGGAGGACAAGACCGTTGTTCGATCTATCTGTGACTCAAGATAGTTAACTGTCAGTAGCTACAGCGTTTGAACTGGTGATATTTAATACATATATACAGTTTTTATACTTCACATATGATTTGTGATATCTCTCGGTTTTGTCACTCGTTTCTATATTATAAATGTTTGTGATAACTCCTTTGAAGGATTGTGCAAATATTATTTATAATTATCGACTGTTACTGTTTTTGATCTTGCTGATTTGTCATGTTTTGTAATTGATGATTGATATCATTGTTATATAAGATGTAATGATTATTGTATGACTTTGTTAATGTTTAAATTTCTTTAAATATTATCAGGTGTACTCATGCAGTGTTCTTATTAGCATAAATCGATTACAGGTTAAATTTTTCATTGCTCCTGATCAGGATAGTATGTAGATTAGGATAATATGTTTTTTAAATTTTTGTTGATTATATTATTCGAAAAAATCTATTTGAATCAGATCCTTTTATATGAATTAAAAATATTCAGATTACTTCTGTTGTAATTACTGTACATGTGTATATAATACATCTCTGTAGGGCATTAACTTTGTTAATCTTTTTTTTTTTAGAATAATCTGCTTTAAGTAGGTTAAATATAACAATTTGTCATCCTGTAATATATAACATGAATTAACATTGGTAATCATAAGTATAGGACTGATTAACAATCAGTAGCATTAGCTTTAACCCTTAGACTTTTTCAGGCCATCAGACCCTTTAAACCTGTCGGGACCAACCATCCCAAACAGCTTAGAGCTTGACCTAAGGATCCTGGTCTGGGTTGTCTTCCCCCGTTGCATGCGTAGTTTAATACGCCTGTCAACAGGTGGGTAGGGTGGTTTATAAGGATTGAGGTATAAAAAGGGGTGGGGAGGAGGTTTTAAGTATTGGGAGGGGGTTTCAACAAAAAGAGTTTGGGTCAATATCTCTGGAAATTAAGGGTATTCTTTAATATCCCATGATCGCACATGTTATGTGAGAGGTTCACTAAGTGAAGTTCCCATGAATCAAACATTGTAGAACTAAAGCACTCCATTGCATAATAAACATGAGCCCATGAGGCCAAGTGTGGTCCAATACTTCCTACTATTTGTGTAAATGTGAAGAGAATGGTTCAGAGTGAGAGGTCCATGACATTCTTATCGGTAGCTTATTGTTTCTCTTTCTTGTACCTGAACGATAGTATCAAATTATATACCCATCCACACACTCATTAGATCCACCCTTTCCTCTTTTTAGGACCACCGGAGCTCCTCGCTTTGGCAGTTCTGTCATGAGGTAAATGTCTTCAATCTCCATTGTTAACACTTGGCCTCCTACACGGAACTATTGATTGTTGAGGTACCAAAACCCGACAAGCATCTCTAGAAAAGACATTTCTTCCCTCATATTATGTGTTAGGAAGAACCCTTATCTATGCATTTTTCACACTTTCTTCCCCTAGCCTTTACTTAGAGGATTTGAACATTTAACCCTAGTAACCACAACACCGAAATTTGACACTTTTCTCCATGTAGTTTTTATACCTCTCCATGTCGACCTGTACTAAGGAGAATTCCATCATTTTATGGGTTGGTTCATGCAATTGGTTGGGTCAAGAAATCATGGGGTTAACCTCATCATTACCTCCTCAATGACCTCACGTAAGCTCGCGGTTTGGTCACGTGCCTTGACTACTCATTGTTGGCATCTTAGCAACCACCAAACACATAGTATTAAGTGAAGTAGAAGAAATTTTAAATATAGGTAGGTTGTGACAAATAGATCTATTACTAGTATGGTTCATGTAGTATTTAAGATGGTTCTTGTAGGAGTATTAAGAGTCTAACGTTGTTGAGACTAAGGTTATTGCTTATCTTGTGAAGGTAAAGGAAGGGTGGTGCTTTGAGTAAGAATAGTAAAAGGAGGGTTTCTTTAGCTATAAAACCTTTATATGTTGTGGCACGATGAATGGGGTTTGTACAAGGTGAGTGCTCTCAATTCACTGATCGAGTGGTTTTCTAAAAAATGTCCATGTAGTAGAATTTTTCTAGGAAGAGTGTCGTTCCTTGGGATAGATTCCTTCAATTTATAAGTAAGAGATTGATTTCTTTTATTTGTTCATTTGGTCATTTGAAGTTTGAACAATCCCTTTCTTTCATGTAGCTTATCATGAATGTAGTGGAACTAGGGTTGGAAGAAATCGTGGTTAGTCACTCAAGCCAATGACAATCTTGGTGTGGGTGAATGGTCACTTTCCCTTCCAGGTGTTTGAGTGTTGGGTTAATGCTTTGGTTCAATTCGGTTGAGAAGACCCCTAAGTAGGTTCACTCATCAATAAGGGAAATAACTTAATTAAAAAAAAAATTATAACAAAATAAAAAAATACTCAACTAATTACGATCCCTAAATCCAGCTAGCGCACAAAGAGCACACCCCTAAGCAAACTAGGTCAGATGCAAACAAGCAGAGAGGGAGGATAAGTGAGCTACCGAATGTAGCAAGTATGTATCACCTATCAGAGGATTGAGACTACCATACACTACAAGTGGAGGTGTGTAACCAATTATAGTGGCCCTCAGCTTCAACGCATATAGCGATTGTGTTGTTTGACCCCCTACCTAGTCAAGACACTCGCATAATAACCTATACAAGTACCCCTGCAATACCAAGGTAAGGAAACTAAGGTCACCACAATATAACCAATGCTCAAGTGGGAAATGTTAGGATTTATAATCCTCCCTTGTCCATATATAGTATATTAGATCATTTTTCCTAACTTAGGAGTCATTTACTTGATATTGGGTCCACCAGTGCCATTGGTTCCACCGATACCAACCACTAGAGTGTGGGGAACACATATAGAGTTTAAATTAAACTTACTGCATGTTCATGCATCAGTTAATGTGCCTCTGAGACCAATCCCTACAATTTAGGAGCCACCCTGAGTGCCACCAGCAGCCTCCATCAGTTGGTTGTGGTAGGTAAGTAGGTAAGTAGTTAACGGTCAAGTTAACCTCCAGTTACATTCATTTAAATGTCATTCAGTTTAGTTAGCTCTAGTATTGCATGGATGTGTGGGATTAGGTGCCTTTTCTCACCTGCCTCATCAGTTTAATTGGTTTAGCTGAATGATAGACTGAATTAGACAAGTGGAGTTAGACTAGTGAGCTCCGATAGTGATTTAGACACTTCTAGTTAGCTAGTCAGTCAGGATTGAGTTGGTATATTCGAATCTTATCCACATCATTTGAATTATCCTTATTGTAACACTGTTGTATACTGTTGGGATTAATGAAGATTAATATTGTAATTTACTGATTAATTCTTGTCATATTTGTCTCAAATTTGTCTTGTTCAATGTACATTGTTCTTACTATTCCACTGCACAATTCTACCTTTCAATTGCTCTCATTGCATGTAGATCAATGGTTCAATAATTAAAACATGGTATCAGAGCCTTGTTCATGCTAGCAGCAAGTTTGTATGATCTCCATTGTACACCAGAAGCTGTTGGGTTTTCACATAGTTCATGCAATCTTTGCCTTGCTAACTCTGGATTCATCCAGAGAAGTCTCTACATGTGTGACGGACCCTGATAAAGTGTACATGTCGATATGGAAGGCTTGAAAGTGACATGATTGCGAATTGTTTTTTTGTTTTTTGCAGTGATACTTGTAGGTGCCTACGTATCTTGTTGAATAATTGACTATTCAAAAGAAATATTGATGGATTCCTCAGCTCTTGTACCCCAGATCCTTACACCCTTCAACTATGTTGATTGGAGGGAAGATCTGCAGGTCTCCTTGCGCAAGCTTGGCCTGTTTAGGATGAAAATGGGTAGAGAGACAGAGCCCCATCACCCTATTGAGAAAAATAAGTTCTTGAATCAGTTATATGAATCCTTTGGCTTCATACACACTCATATCTATCAGGATCTTCTCTTTCACCTTGAGGGATTGAAGACTCCGAAGGAAGCTTGCGATAAGCTAGAATCATGTTTTGGAAAACAAGATGAGCTTAGAGGGCACATGTTGTAGAATGAGCTCATTGCATTACAGCCCAGTGTTATAGCTCAAAATGACACATCTCTTCCTGTGACCATTTTCCCATGATTTTGTCACGTGTTGACACTTCCATGACGACACTTCATGAAAGTCACTAAAAAAACACCTAACTTGGAGGATCTATATATTGAGTTATGTAACTTAATTTGACCTCATCTCTACACCATTGGAAAGGTATTTTAGTCATCTAAAACTTTTCAGAAGACACCAAAGTATGAAAATGCCCAAAAGTACCCTAAAAATGATATTTTTTTATGCATACGCGAGTTGCCTTAAGGAAACCCGCGTATTATACACGACTTGTCATATATAATACTCGCGTCTGCCCTATATGCATGACTATTTACATTGAAACTGGAGTATACCTCCTGCATACAGGACTGTTGTCTCTGTAACCCACGTGTTCCTCCTAAAAATGTAAAAAAAATACGTTTTTTTAAATTCAGGTAGTTTGGGTAGTGTTGTGCCCCTGCTCAACAGCATTTAAAAAAAACATATTTCATCAAACAAAATCCTATTTTGTTTGATGAAATGTTCAAATTTCTTAGGACAAATCCAAGGAACCACCAGCTACTGAAATAATGACTTTCTGTGAGCTACTGAATCAGTGAAATTCTATGTTTTTTAAAGCAACCTTTGCAAACTATAGATTATTTGACAAAATCACCATTATCAAGTTATTATTCTGGGATGAGTATTAATAATTTCCATATTTTTTCCTCATAACCCAATCTTGAAATATTATCTAAACAGTTATCACTTGATTTTGCTATTTGATTTTATTATTATAGATGTTGATAAGGTTGCGAATTTGGATGATTGATCATAGTATGGTTTGGCATATTATCATAGGCTTCATTTGGATGTGAATTTATGGGTATGCATGGTTGGTACAATGTAAGTGTGGCAAGGTCCTAGAGTATCAAAGGACTAATATTTTATACAAACATGCCATATCCTAAGTTTACCTCTTGGATTCCAAACCATAGTCAATATCACCATAATTGTTTAATGTTGATTTTTATAACATGGTCTATATCGCAAAGCTTGGTTTTGATTTGATCATTTTTTATTATGTTACATGGCTCGCGACCTTCGAAGGTTAAATC
Source organism: Pseudotsuga menziesii (assembly GCA_001517045.1). NCBI lineage: Eukaryota > Viridiplantae > Streptophyta > Pinopsida > Pinales > Pinaceae > Pseudotsuga > Pseudotsuga menziesii. The sequence goes on along the minus strand of LPNX010840834.1, from coordinate 80,633 downwards.
AGATTTATGGTAAGGGTGACATAGGATTATTGTTTAACATGAGCTTAATTTATGTCGTCGCCTCCAATTCTAATATACCTACTGTGAAATTGATATGCAATCATTGCATGGGTACTTAGTTCTGTCATTCACATTCAATTCCGAGTACGTAACCAGCGTCGTGGCTTTATCCTTGGTCAACACCTGTAGTCTGTGCAATGAGTGGTCTTACGTCAATAGCCCGGGGTAAATAATGGCAAGTTCAGTTCAATCTGGAGTTGTTTTGCCGTCGTTTCTTATTTTGATTGCCTTACTGTGTTATCATTCCCCTTCATGCCGAATTTTCAGGGTTATGGGCCGCGGCTGTTCATGTCGCGATCGGTTTATGAACACATAGGGTTCTGTTGCTTAGTTTTTCTCCTTGATCTGCACCCTGAGTGCTCACTCTCAAGTTCGCTCTTGTTTGTTGATCTCTGGTATCTTTTCCAGGTGAGGTTTAGTGCATGTGCACAGTTAGTCATGGCGCTGGTGGTGAGCGTCGAGCCCTGTGAGATGAAGCTCCTTGATACATACCCCGAATTTTTATCCAAGGTCGAGGCTGTGGGATGGTTGTTGTTTATCAGCAAGTTCTTGGATTCAAACCATGAAGTCACGAGGGTGTTTGCTGTGTCTTTGGTTGACTTTCAGGTTAAGACAGGTGATCTCCAGTTTCGAGTGGACGAGCGGTCATTTGCGCTTGCCACTGGCTTACCACTGACAGGAGAACGATGGTTTAAGTACCAGTGAATGGATATAATAGAATGGAGGAAATTACTGAAGAATCCCTGTCAAGAGGTATCGTTCAAGACTGGAGTGGCCCGGAGATACTTTAAGAAGGAGTGGAGATCGGTCTTGGACCTCATCCACAGGTACGTGACCTGTGAAGGTCGCCTCTCTTCAGCCTATGTTTACCATCTGCGGTTGATGTCTGTTTCTATCGGTTTCCCTCTGAATTTACCTTATTACCAAGTTCAGAGTCTGTCTAAAATGTCCTCTGCAATTAAAAAGGGTCCGAAACATATTAGTCACAGTCTTTTTCACCATGGTTTGGTGAGGATATTAATAGAGAGGGAATTGTCAAAGTTAAACAGGTCGTGGGATGAGTTTATTGAGTCTAATGGTTTCTTAGCCTTTTGTCACTGTCAGTTTGACTGCTGGGAAGAATGCTTAAGGCATCAAGAACCTAATCAAGTTTCGGTCTCGCCTTTACGCAAGCCTTTGTGAAGCAAGCCCGTGTCAAACCCTACCGGTCAAATGAGCCCCAATGTCTGTAATGAGTCGATTCCTCCTCCTATAAGTAGCCCCGGTTCCTTTGTGTCTGCAAAACGTATGAAGAAGTATTCGGGTTTGTCTCCAGTAACCCCGAAGAGAAACACTGATACCTGCAAACAAACGAGTAAAATCCCAAAAGCTAAGTTGATGGGTAGGTTTACTAGAAGCATGGCCAAGGGTAATGTTGTCAAACCACCCGTGAGCGATAGTGTTCATGTGCAAACTGTCATGATAGACGATGAAGAAGGAAACCCTGTGTTTCCTGATGATGATCGTAACGTTGGGCATGAGTTCATTTTGAACCTTCCTGATGATAGCCCTCTCGCATTTGATAAGGATGTTCGGGTTGATCCTGTTGCTAATCCTCAAGCTAAAGGGAAGACTGTAGAGACAAACTTACCTGGTTTCTATCAAGATGGGAACATGATTCACCCGCTGTTTGTTAACTGTTTGTTGGAAAAGATATACAGGATGGAAGTAAGAGTTACTGAAATGGTAGCTCATCGCGATATTATGGAGGCTGAGAATCTTAAGTTGAATGAGAAGGTTGTTTTAGACAGCAAGTCTTTGTTACGTCTTAAAAAGCATAAGAATCGGTTGATCCGTAGGGTCCTGAAATTGCAGAATGAGAATAACAAGAATGAAGAGAGAGTGCAAGAGCTCAATGCTCAAGTCGCATTAATGCAGTTTAAGGGTCAGTCGTCGAATCCAGCAAAGGGCATAAACATTCAGGTGTTTAACGCCCCTGTGAATTTATGATGGGTTGTAGTGCACTTGCTTTTGGTTTCAGGTTTGAAGTTATGATAGATTGATAATCGGGTTATTTCTTTACAGGTATTTGGTTTGTACTAATTCATTTATTATTTAGTTATATTTCATTTTCTTTGTGTGTATTTTAATTATATTTCTTTTGTGTGCAGTATCGCAGGTAATTGTTTTGGATCCTCTTTCTCGGATTTCGATGACTTCTTACTGTTTGGACGATCCATGTATAATCGGAAACAGATCGATTGGCAATCTTATTGTCCAGGTGTCGATATATTGTTAGCACTTTTGTCTTTTTCTATTTTGTATTGTCAGTTAAATCTCTCCAATTTCAAAACATTATACGTATATTAAAAATGACATATTGCATTTGTCATTTTTAATGAGATTGGTTGAGATTTAGATTGGATAGTTTCCAATTTTGTAGAACTGTCTCCATATCATATTTGAGGTATTAAAAGAGAAATGTTTGTACTGGGGGGGGTCAATAGTTTAGGAAAGAAGGATACAAGACCACTGTTTGATTTCCCTGTGACTTATGGCAGTTTCCTGTCAGCAGCTACAGTATTTTAAACTGGTGATACTTATATATGTTTACAGTATTTTTACTTCGTATATGTGTTTATTGTATTGATTGGTCTTGTTATTCTTTCCATATTATTAATGTTTGTCATGATCTCTTTAATGATATTATGCAAATGTATCATGTATAATTGTCGACTTATGCTGACTTCAATTTGTTGATGTATGTCATGTTGTAAAATTGATGATTGACATCATTTCATATGTGATATATGGGTCTATTGTATGATCTTGTTTGATTTCTGAATTTCTTTTGAATATTTTCAAGATTATTAATGCAGTAGTCTCATTGGCAGATTTGATTTCAGGACAATATGTTTAAATGCTCCTGATCAGGATAGGACTTAGAATAGATTAGTAGTTTCCGTTTAATTATTTTACTGAAGAAAATATTTGAATCAGATCTTTATTACATCCAGATTATTTTCTTGTAATTAGTGTACAAGTGTTTATATTATATCTCTGTAGAATATCAACTCTGTTAATATTCAGTTTGTTTTTATTCCTGTATTTTAATTAACTGCTTGAAGTAAATTCAATTTAATAGGTTGTCCTTGTAATATATAACATTAATTAACTTGTGTAGTTATAAGTGTAGATCTGATTAACAAACTGTAGTCTTAGTTTTAATCCTCTCCTGTAGCGGGGGATAACTTTAAGAAAGGCAACGGGGCCTTATTCCCGTCAGGAACAGCTATTTAAACGACTGAGAGCATCTCAAAAACTATTGGATCAGGTTGTTCCTTAGTTTACTCTTGTGCCTATTTAGGCCCGTCAACAATGGCACTAGAAGGAGGGCCAGCTTAAGTAAATGGCTGATGAAAACAATCCTGTTAACAAAATAAATCATCCTATCACCCCTCAAATATAGTCATCATCATAGCCATGTACTCTCCGGTCATCACGATTGAGTGAGGCCCCACTGAACGAATCCGTTCGAAACCTTATCTCCCAATTCAACTCTAGCGGTACTCACCAACCTGAAGAACTTGACCAGTTCGAACAGGCCATAATTGAATCTCGTAGGATTTTAACTAGAGCTTATTCAAATCTCACCGGACGCCAACCCATTGAATTACCTCTCCCGCAAATCACATGTCCTCATACTCATCATACTGAATCTGCCTCGGAAGAACAGGAACAACCTGTAGGTACCTTTCCTGATCCTCAGATACAACATTTTCTGACAGGCGCCAATCAGCCTTCATCTTCTTCAGGACCACCTGCTTCAGGAGGGTCTGGTCAACCACCATCTCCACCTCATTCACCCCCTCGCATTCCTCAAACACCACCTTCACCACCTCCAACTCCAAGGAACATGGCAGGTGTAAACCCCCAAAACCCTTATGCTAACATGACATGGTTAGATCAGGATGCAGTGGCTGTCCCAGGCAATCAACATCCTTTACCTAAGCATCCTGAGAAGTTATTACCCAAGTTCAATCCTAAGTAGAAAGAGCCAGCGGAAGATCATGTTAAGAAGTTTATGCTAGCAGTTCGGCTCTTGGATGTTGAACATGAATATGTAGTATGTCGAATTTTCCCTTATACATTTGAGGGTAAAGCTTCAACATGGTATTTTTCACTTACGGCTGGTTCTATAACCAGTTGGAACGAATTCGATCTTGCTTTCATGAACAAATTCGGAGACAACAAGACTCCGACTGCCTTGGTGTTAGAGTTGTCTAGAATTCGCATGGAAACCAAGGAAAAGGTAAAAGATTTTAACCAGCGGTTCCTAAATTTAAGGAACAGAATTCCTGCTGCCTCGAGGCCGACTGAGGATGTCACTATTGATTTTTACACTTCATCCTTGCCTGTGTCAATGGCCATGTTTGTCAGAAGAGCAGCCAAACTTACCCTTGCTGAAAACTTTGAAGAAGCAATTAAGGTTGAAAAAGACATGTCTTCCATAAAGACCAACCCTGGGGTAGATATTGATTCTGAATCTTCTTCTCGTAAGAATACTGACAGTCCTACCAAGAACGCAAACCCTGAGAAAAAGGGCCAGGATTCACTAGACTTAGATAGCCTCCAAAGAGTTATTAAAAAGATGTCCAATGAAATCATTGATTTAAAGAAAGGTACTTCTGAAAACACTCCTAATAAAGAACCACCTAGACAGCCTTTTAGAAGACCTTTCCAAAATGCAGCACCTAGACAGACCCCACCATCTGAAGCAAATAATGTGGATGAAATTAATAGTTTCCTCAAATTATTAGTTTCAGGTCTAGAAACATCAGCTAAAAGCGATGCTCAATTTTCAGGGCAGAGTTCTGAAGATACCCAAGAAAAGGATAATGACATAGAAGATAAACCTCCTCAAGTTATCAGTCACTTCTGGGACACCACAAAATTGACTGATGACGAAGATGTGGGTGTTGTCAATGTAAATCAGCATCAATACAACACTAGAAGCAAGAAAGATCATCCCTCAGGGGAACCTTCTACAACTGCTACAAATAATAGTACAGCTGTTCAAACAAAAACCCAACCTGCAAATGTTAAATCTGCACCCTCTCTTGACTTAGAATACGATCTGGTTGAAGATTTAAAGAAAATCAGAGCCAAAATTTCTATTTATGAACTTCTCAAATTGCCTGTAATTCGAGATAGGATGATGCAAGGGGTATCTTTAAGTAAAAATGGCAAAACCCCTTCTAATCAAAATAGTTCTGCTAATACTAAAGATAACTCAAGAAAGTCTTTAGTCCATGCCTCGTCTATAGGCAAGAAATCTGATTCTTCAACTCCTCCTTTTTTACTTACGTTTGAAATCTGCAATCGTAAAGTGCACAACTGTATGATAGACTCAGGGGCTTCAAAGAATGTCATGCCATACTCTGTGTGTAAAAAACTTAATGCGGTCCATGTGCCCTGTGATACAAGTATTGTGCAGCTTGATCGATCAAATGTGAAAGTGATAGGAAAGTTGAATGATGTGTTGATAAGGTTAGCTTCAAACCCTCAAGTCCATTTTATCATTGATATAATTGTTGCAGATATCCCAGAAGCATATGGCCTATTTCTTAGCAGAGATTGGTCTGAAAAATTGAAAGTATATTTTGCGACAGACTGGTCACATTTATGGATATCTCATAATGGTCGTCCAAATAAGATCAGAATTGATCGAGAACGGTATATGAAGCACACAGTCACCGAATTGGACGACTCTAATGAGCCGGTACTATTCACTGATACCATAATGGGCAATTACATGACTGATTCCTTCTTTGGGAATTTTGAAGCTGAAACTTCACCAGTCCAAAACTCAGTACAGCAGTCTGAAGTATTCCATTTTACTCAAGTTTTGGAAGAGATTCCAGTTCCAAACACGGTACATTTAGATCTAAACAATGGTCTCTGGTCTCTATACTTTGACGGATCTAAGTCAAAAGAAGGGGCTGGTGCAGGTTTCTTGCTGATAGATCCCTATGGCAAAAGGTATTTCATTGCTTGCAGGTTAGAATTCGAATGTACCAACAATGTGGCTGAATACGAAGCTCTGATTCAAGGGCTGAGAAAAGCAATTGACCTAGGAGCCAAAGCTTTGGTAGTGTTAAGTGATTCTTAGATTATTGTTAGGCAGGTACGTAACACTATACATTGCATTGCTGGACATCTGAGAAATTATCAGGCAGAGGTATGGAATCTATTACTATCATTTGAAGCCTTTGACATAGGTTCTATCCCTCGTTATTTAAATCAGGAAGTTGATATTTTAACTAATGTTGCTTCAAGATTAATTCCATCTGAAGGAATGCTTACTGATTCTTTCTCAGTTGAATTGCTTTTCATACCTTCCATACCTGACAACATCGCAAATTGGAGAGTCTTCGACAATGACGAGCAGTTGATCGATTTTCTGACCTTGAAGGATACTTTTAAAGATGCGGTCATTGATGAAATGACTCACGATGAGGATCTGTACAATTTCGCGGTAATTCATAAGCCTTGTTCTATTCAGGAATCTCTCAATCAGGTTATTACTCTTCCCAGATCGGTAATCAAACTGGAGAAATTCTATGACTTGAAGGATAAATTTAAAGCTGCAAGGAACTGTAAAACCAACAGCTCCATTATGCAATATGAAATTGTAAATCTAGGCACTGAACATGACCCTCAATGTGTCAATCTGGGTAGTATGTGTACTCCCCAGGAAAAAACATCCTTCATACGACTCTTTAATGAGTTTAAAGACATTTTTGCATGGACGTATGAGGATCTTAAGACATTCGATCCTAATATAATGCAACATGTCATTCCCATGAAACAAGAGGCTAAACCTTTTCAACATAAATTAAGGAAAATGGATCCTAGCCTGGAACCAGCTGTCAAGAAGGAGCTGAATAAACTCCTTGCCACCAGAATAATTTTCCCAGTACGGCATGCACAGTGGGTGGCAAATATTGTCCTCGTCAGAAAGAAAAATGGTGATATCAGGTTATGCGTCGATTTTCGAAATCTGAATAAGGTTTCAGATAAGGACAATTATCCTGTTCCTCCAATGGAGAAAATCTTGCAACAGGTCTCTGGATCTGAAATGTTTTCACTTCTAGATGGATTTTCCGGATACAACCAAGTGTTGGTATCCAAAGCAGATCAGTTGAAAACAACCTTCAGGACCCCTTGGGGAACTTATGCCTATAGGAAAATGTCATTTGGTTTAATTAATGCTGGAGCAACGTTTCAAAGGGAAATGGATATCGCATTTAGAGGTCTGATCGGTAAGTTTGTCGTTATTTATCTTGATGATATTATTATCTTTTCAAAGAATAGAGCTGATCATTTAACTCATCTTAGGAGAGTTTTTGAGCACTACAGGAAATATGGAATTTCTCTAAATCCTAAGAAATCCATCTTTTCAGTTACAGAAGGTAAGTTACTGGGTTTCGTTGTTTCTAAACAAGGTATCAATATTGACCCAGAACGTACCCATGCTATATCTCAGATTTCTATGCCTCACTCAAAGAAATCTATGCAGTCATTTCTTGGGAAGATAAATTTTGTTTCTAGATTTATTCCTGGGTTCACTAAAATTGTTAGGCCGCTCCAGAAAATAATCAAGAAAGATGCTGAATTTAAATGGTCTGCTGAAGAGAAGCAATCTTTCCATGACATCTTAAAAGCTATCGCTGAAGCTCCCACCTTAACAAGCCCATATTTTTCTAAGCCATTTATATTGTATACGTTTGCTTCTGATTCTTCATATGCTACTGTTCTAACACAGAAAAATCAGGAAAATAATGAAGCTCCCATTGCTTTTACGAGTTCTGGTTTGAATGGTGCAGAACTGAATTACCCAGAAGTGGACAAACAAGCGTTCGTTGTTTTTAAGTCTGTCAAACATTTCCGGCCTTATTTTCTGAAGTCTTATACCAAGGTCATTGTGCCATATTCCGCAGTTAGAAATATTTTGGTACAAAAGGACCTGGGTGAAAAGCGAGCCCATTGGGTTACAGCACTTCAGGAATATGACCTGGAAATCAAGCCTTTAAAGATTGTCAGGGGACAAGGACTCTGTAAGCTGGCAGCTGGATCTTCGAACATTTCTGAATCTGATCTGCACTTCTTTGGTGAACCTTCTTTGTTTGAAAGGGAAGTTTTTCCGATATCCACTCCTCCTGATTCTTGGTATAATGATATTAAGTTTTTTCTATTGCATGGGAATGCTCCTGAACATTTAGACCCACGTAATAAAAGGGCTTTGAGATTGAGATCTGCCCCTTATCAGCTGATTGATAACATTTTGTTTAGGAATAATTTCGAAGGAGTCCTCCTTCGTTGTTTAGAAAGAGGTGAAGCTGATAATGTGCTGTCTCAATTACGTGCAGGACCAGCTGGGGGACACTTTGGCGGAGAAACCACTGCACATAAAGTACTTAAAGCTAGCTACTACTGGCCTATGTTGTTCAAAGATGCATATGCCTTTTCCAGGAAGTGCCAGGAGTGTCAGAGAGCAGGAGGCAGGTTGAAGAAAGCAGCGTTACCCCTCCAGCCGGTTATTATTGAACTCCCATTTCAACAATGGGGTCTGGACATTGTTGGTCCAATCACACCAGCTTCTTCACAAAAGCATAAGTACATTTTGACAGCCACAGATTATTTTACTAGATGGGTTGAAGCCATCCCCTTGCGAGTGGTTAACTCGGAACAGGTGATATCATTCCTTGATTCTTTTATTATCACCATATTCGGTGTCCCAGAATCTTTGATTTTTGACAATGCAAAGTATTTCTCTTCTATGAAATTAACTGAGTATGCATTGGAGAAGGGCATAAAGTTAAAATATTCAGCTAATTATTATTCCCAGGGTAACGGGTTAGCTGAATCTTCAAATAAAAATTTAATCAAAATTCTGAAATGCACGGTGGTAAATCATCATAGGAATTGGCACAACGCCTTATCGAATGCCTTGTGGGCTGACAGAGTGACTCCCAAAGCTGCCATAGGAAACTCTCCCTTTTTCCTGGTATACGGCAAGGAAGCTATTTTTCCTCCTCATTTATTTTTACCCTCCTTACAACTCTCCCAGTCAGTACAGGAGACACCATGTTCTGCCATGGAGCATCGAATTAACACCTTGCATAAACTGGAGGAAGATAGAGAGTTGTCTAGGAAAAAGTTTGATAAACACCAACAGACCGTGAAGCGCTGGTTTGATCTCAGAAAATCATCCAGTCGGGATTTGGAAGTAGGTGACCTAGTCTTGAAATGGGACAAGGAGCACGAAGAAAAAGGAAAACATACGAAGTTCCAATGCCTGTGGCTGGGACCATTTATTATTACAGAAAAACTTGGTCCTAGCACTTTCAGGTTGCAGACATTGGAGGGTGACATTGACAACCTTCCAGTGAATGGTCATCTGATTAAGAAATATTTTTGTTGATCCCCCTCAAGGGATTATCCTGTACATATCTGGTGTGGTGTGCTTGGTTTGTGGAATTGGTTAGTGAGTTTATTTGATTGGTTTGCTTTGGATATTTTCTCATATTTATTTGTTGTTTTATTTGCACATTTTGAGTCTGATTAATTTATCAAACTTCAAGCTGATGTGGTTTTATCAAGTTCTGTGATTGATCTGCAAATCATGCACAAAGGTCTTACTATCCTGAAAATTGTCATACTGTTTTATGTCTTGAACAGTGAACAGGTTTCCATCTTTCTAGATTTTACTAGAAATTCTTGAATCGTGTTAATATTAATCAATAATATGAGTCTTGGCAAAGATTTTTCCAAAAGGATTAAGGCAGGACCTAGCAAGGTTATCTTTTAAATATTTTATGCCATCCCTTCTCGTAAAGAGAATTAGGTCTGCCTCCCCATCTGCTAAGATAATCTTACTGCAGATTAATCATTACTACATTCTGGCCATGGTTGGAGATGAATATTCTTTAAAATAGTCTGAAGGATAGAGGGTCTCATAATGAGCCAGTCTATTCAAGATCATAGGTTTGCATTCAGTAACATTGTCGCTTCTGGTTACCAAGCCTGGGCAATGGCCCTTGAAAAAAAACACTAAGGGATAAAAGGTCTCATTACGAGCCGGTTTATTTATTGTGGTGTAGATTGGTGACTGACATGGTTACTATCTGGTTACCAAGCCATACCCATGGCCTTCAGTCGTATTAAAATTAAAAGAGAAAACAATGTTAACAACTCAACCTAACCATAATTGTATATTTATAACTAGCATATGGGATACTGGCATTCTTTGGGATTTGAAGCAACCCTGTCGAGGCTATAGACGCCTGCTGGCAGCAGGGCCATGCTTATGGTATTGGGATTTTATTCTTTGAAACCGAGCCATTTATTGTTTTACTTCTTTTGGACCGATTTTTGTTAGAAACTCGATCTTCATCAAATAAATAATTAAGACTGTAAATTTCTGGTAATTTTTAGAAATGTGATATGCCTGAATCTGTTTAAGATGGTAAAATATTCATGTCTGTATAAGGGCATAAATAAAGGATCTAATATTCTTTGGCTACATGATTTCAGGTTAAGAAATAGAGATAACTGTTCCGCCCAACCAGTCGCCATCTATTGTGCCCCTGCTCAACAGCCTTTAAAAAAAAATATTTCATCAAACAAAATAGGAATTTCTTAGGACAAATCCAAGGAACCACCAGCTACTGAAATTATGACTTTCTGTGAGCTACTGAATCAGTGAAATTCTATGTTTTTTTTAAGCAGCCTTTGCAAACTATAGATTATTTGACAAAATCACCATTATCAAGTTATTATTCTGGGATGAGTATTAATAATTTCCATAATTTTTCCTCATAACCCAATCTTGAAATCTTATCTAAACAGTTATCACTTGATTTTGCTATTTGATTTTATTATTATAGATGTTGATAAGGTTGCGAATTTGGATGATTGATCATAGTATGGTTTGGCATATTATCATAGGCTTCATTTGGATGTGAATTTATGGGTATGCATGGTTGGTACAATGTAAGTGTGGCAAGGTCCTAGAGTATCAAAGGACTAATATTTTATACAAACATGCCATATCCTAAGTTTACCTCTTGGATTCCTAACCATAGTCAATATCACCATAATTGTTTAATGTTGATTTTTATAACATGGTCTATATCGCAAAGCTTGGTTTTGATTTGGTCATTTTTTATTATGTTGCATGGCTCGCCACCTTCGAAGGTTAAATCAGATTTACGGTAAGGGTGACATAGGATTATTATTTAACATCAGCTTAATTTATGTCGTCGCCTCCAATTCTGATATACCTGCTGTGAAATTGATATGGCATCATTGCACGGGTACTTAGTTCTGTCATTCACATTCAATTCTGAGTACGTAACCAGCATCGTGGATTTATCCTTGGTCAACACCTGTAGTCTGTGCAATGAGTGGTCTTACGTCAATAGCCTGGGGTAAATAATGGCAAGGTCAGTTCAATATAGAGTTTTTTTGTCGTCGTTTCTTATTTTGATTTCCTTACTGTGTTATCATTCCCCTTCATGCCGAAGTTTCAGGGTTATGGGTCGCGGTTGTTCATGTCGCGGTCGGTTTATGAACGCATAGGGTTCCATTGCTTAGTTTTTCTCCTCGGTCTGCACCCTGAGTGCTCACTCTCAAGTTCACTGTCATTTTTTGATATCTGGTGTCTTTCCCAGGTGAGGTTTAGTGCATGTGCACAGTTAGTCATGGCGCCGGTGGTGAGAGTCGAGCCCTGTGAGATGAAGCTCCTTGATACAAACCCCAAACGTTTATCCAAGGTCGAGGCTGTGGGATGGTTGTCGTTTATTAGCAAGTTCTCGGATTCAAACCCTGAAGTCACGAGGGTGTTTGCTATGTCTTTGGTCGACTTTCAGGTTAAGGTAGGTGATCTCCAGTTTCGAGTGGACGAGCGGTCAGTTGCGCTTGCCACTGGCTTACCACTGACAAGAAAACGATGGTTTAAGTACCAGCGAATGGATATAACAGAATGGAGGAAATTACTGAAGAATCCCTGTCAAGAGGTATCGTTCAGAACTGGAGTGGCCCGGAGATACTTTAAGAAGGAGTGGCAACCGGTCTTGGACCTCATCCACAGGTACGTGACCTGTGAAGGTCACCTCTCTTCATCCTATGTTTACCATCTGCGGTTGATGTCTGTTTTTATCGATTTTCCTCTGAATTTACCTTATTACCTAGTTCAGAGTCTGTCTAAAATGTCCTCTGCAATTAAAAAGGGTCCGAAACATATTAGTCACAGTCTTTTTCACCACAGTTTGGTGAGGATGTTAATAGAGAGGGAATTGTCAAAGTTAAACAGGTCGTGGGATGAGTTTATTGAGTCTAATGGTTTCTCAGCCTTTTGTCACTATCAGTTTGACTGCCCGAAAGAATGCTTAAGGAATCAAGAACCTAATCAAGTTTTGGTCTCGCCTTTATGCAAGCCTTTGTCAAGCAATCCCGTGTCAAACCCTACCGGTCGAATGAGCCCCAGTGTCTGTAATGAGTCGATTCCTCCTCCTATAAGTAGCCTCGGTTCCTCTGTGTCTGCAAAACGTATGAAGAAGTCTTCGGGTTTGTCTCCAGTAACCCCGAAGACAAACATTGATACCTGCAAACAAACAGGTAAAAGGCCGAAAGCTAAGTTGATGGGTAGGTTTACTAGAAGCATGGCCAAGGGTAATGTTGTCAAACCACCCGTGAGCGATAGTGTTCATGTGGAAACTGTCGTGATAGACGATGAAGAAGGAAACCCTATGTTGCCTGATGATGATCGTAACGTTGGGCATGAGTTCATTTCGAACCTTGCTGATGATAGCCCTCCCGCGTTTGATAAGGATGTTCGGGTTGATCCTGTTGCCTATCCTCAAGCTAAAGGGAAGACTATAGAGCCAAACTTACCTGGTTTCTATCAAGATGGGCACACGATTCACCCGCTGTTTGTTAACTATTTGTTGGACAAGATATACAGGATGGAAGTAAGAGTTACTGAAATGGTAGGTCATCGCGATATTATGGAGGCTGAGAATCTTAAGTTGAATGAGAAGGCTGTTTTAGATAGCAAGTCTTTGCTGCGTCTTAAAAAGCATAAGAATCAGTTGATCCGTAGGGTCCTGAAATTGCAGAATGAGAATAACAAGAATGAAGAGAGAGTACGAGAGCTCAATGCTCAAGTCGCATTAATGCAGTTTAAGGGTCAGTCGTCGAATCCAGTAAAGGGTGTAAACATTCAGGTGTTTAACACCCCTGTGAATTTATGATGGGTTGTAGTGCACTTGCTTTTGGTTTCGGGTTTGAAGTTATGATAGATTGATAATCGGGTTATTTCTTTACAGGTATTTGGTTTGTACTAATTCATTTATTATTTAGTTATATTTCATTTTCTTTGTGTGTATTTTAATTATATTTCTTTTGTGTGTAGTATCGCAGGTAATTGTTTTGGATCCTCTTTCTCGGATTTCGATGACTGCTTATTGTTTGTACAATCCCTGTATAATCGGAAATAGATCGATTGGCAATCTTATTGTCCAGGTGTCGATATATTGTTAGCACTTTTGTCTTTCTCGATTTTCTACTGTCAGTTAAATCTCTCCAATTTCAAAACATTATACGTATATTAAAAATGACATATTGTATTTGTCATTTTTAATGAGATTGGTTGAGATTTAGATTGGATAGTTTCCAGTTTTGTAGAACTGTCTCCATATCATATTTGAGGTATTAAAAGAGACATGTTTGTACTGGGGGGGCGTCAATAGTTTAGGAAAGAAGGATACAAGACCACTATTTGATTTCCCTGTGACTTATGGCAGTTTCCTGTCAGCAGCTACAGTATTTTAAACTGGTGATACTTATATATGTTTACAGTATTTTTACTTCGTATATGTGTTTATTGTATCGATTGGTCTTGTTATTCTTTCCATATTATTAATGTTTGTCATGATCTCTTTAATGATATTATGCAAATGTATCATGTATAATTGTCGACTTATGCTGACTACGATTTGCTGATGTATGTCATGTTGTAAAATTGATGATTGACATCATTTCATATGTGATATATGGGTTTATTGTATGATCTTGTTTGATTTCTGAATTTCTTTTGAATATTTTCAAGATTATTAATGCAGTAGTCTCATTGGCAGATTTGATTTCAGGACAATATGTTTAAACACTCCTGATCAGGATAGGACTTAGAATAGATTAGTAGTTTCCGTTTAATTATTTTACTGAAGAAAATATTTGAATCAGATCTTTATTACATACAGATTATTTTCTTGAAATTAGTGTACAAGTGTTTATAATATATCTCTGTAGAATATCAACTCTGTTAATATTCAGTTTGTTTTTATTCCTGTATTTTAATTAACTGCTTGAAGTAAATTCAATTTAACAGGTTGTTCTTGTAATATATAACATTAATTAACTTGTGTAGTTATAAGTGTAGATCTTATTAACAAACTGTAGTCTTAGTTTTAATCCTCTCCTGTAGCGGGGGATAACTTTAGGAAAGGCAACGGGGCCTTATTCCTGTCAGGAACAGCTATATAAACGATTGAGAGCATCTCGAAAACTCTTGGATCGGGTTGTTCCTCAGTTGACTCTTGTGCCTATTTAGGCCCCTCAACAGGTAGTTATGCAACTGACTCCTTCAGTTGTAACTACTTTGTCTTCGACCCTATCTTTTCATAAGCATATAAATAGAGGTAGGGAGGTCCATGAGAGGGGACTTGAACTTTTTCATTGTCATGCTGGAGGAATTGGATCTCTCTTTCCCCCCACATTTTCCCTAGAAGCTTTCTCCTTATGTTGCAGAGCTTGGAGGCTGAGTTCCTTGGAGAAGAGAAGTAGCAAAACTAGATCAAGGTTTCATGAGGTGCTGAACTTGAAGAGAAGGTATATTTGTACTTCATTCCATGATTAATAAAGATGTGATGTCCTTCTTCTTCCCAAATCATTGTTCAATGTGTGATTGAATCTTTGTTTATGATCATATGATGATGTTAGTCATATTATTCTTTCATCTTTCTTTGATTATCATTGTTTTATATGTGGTCATATTGGTTTGAGGAAGGTATAATTCGTTTTGCAGGTCTCTTGGAGCAAGAGGAGCAAGAGTAGCAAGAAGAGGATTGAAGG
Organism: Pseudotsuga menziesii; assembly: GCA_001517045.1. Taxonomy (NCBI): domain Eukaryota; kingdom Viridiplantae; phylum Streptophyta; class Pinopsida; order Pinales; family Pinaceae; genus Pseudotsuga; species Pseudotsuga menziesii. The sequence goes on along the minus strand of LPNX010840834.1, from coordinate 65,396 downwards.
GCTGCTTGGATCAACCTTCATTTGTTAAGATATGAACCATTCTAATCTCTCAAACTTTATTATATATGCTTGCTGAACATTATGCATCCACCTTTCAACCCCATTACGTTGACGGCCTCTTAAACCCTAGCCATAGGAAACTTTCCTTTACAACACCCAGCAGTTTCAAAACTATCCAACAGTTTTTCACAAAATTCAAGTCACTAGATTTGCAATGTAAACAATGTGGAATAGAGAGGAAAGATGAGAAACTAGTTTTATCAATATTAAGCAAGCTTGGCTCAGAGTACTTTGTCTTCATCTCTACCTTCCATTCCAAAAGAGCTTCCATCCCCAATTGCAAAATGCCTTCTCTTGATAGCTTTGTTGAGTCCTTAATATAGGAGCGGGACAAATTGGTTCAAATGGGAGTGCTTCAAACTTCCAAGAATCAATATCTTATGATGTCATACTCAAATAATGCACAAGACATAGGGAAGAACAAGGGTAAGGATCCCAAAGAATCTAATTCAAATCCAAAATAGCATTAAAATTATTCCGAAGGAGCCTTGGGTTCCAAGAAGAAGAAAAAATTTTAAAGACTAAGTGTCCATATTGTATGAGGGGATTTCATCCTGAAATCCAGTGCATGAAGAAGCAAATTGAACAATTGTCATCCCTCCTTGAACAGAACAATATTTCCCTTCCACAAGGAGAAAATAATTCTAATGTTGGACCACCGACAAAAGATCATGTGAGATGTCATGCCTTGAAGACAGGACTTACTCACTCGAAATTTTACTTGATTGATTTTGGAGCATCTAACCACATGGTTTCCTCTAAGGAATTATTGTCCACTCTCACTCTATGAGGAGGACCTAGAATTCACATGGGAGATGACTCCCAAATCCTAGCGGTCGGGAGAGGTTTAGTTAAAATCCAACATGGCGAGTTCAAGAATGTTCTCTATGTGCCCTCTCTTGCAACAAATTTGTTTTCTATTTATCAGATGAACCATACATGATCTCCCAAGAGAGTTGCATTCAAATCTGTCTCAGTTGAAATCACAGAAAAAAGATACAGGAAATCTCATAGTGAAAGGGATTGCTAATCATGCCACAAAGGCTTATGAGTTCTCTCATTCTTTTCCTGTTTCACATCATACATCTCTATTGACTCATGCTAATGACACCAGCAAGATATGGCATGAGATATTTAGGCATCTCAATTTCAAATATCTCCAACAACTCCACAATGACAAAATGGTTGAATGCTTGCCTCTCATCCAAACATCAGATGGAGTTTGTCCCAGTTGCTTGCTAGGTAAGCCTCCAAAGAAGAGGTATGAAGTTGGAAAGGCACATAGAGCTACCTCTACACTTGATCTGATACATAGTGATGTTTCAAGACCTATGCCTACAACATCAAAAAATGGTTCTAGGTATTTCCTTAATTTATTGATGATTGTTCAAGGTTCCGCTGGGTATATTTCATGAAACAGAAATCAAAAGTATTTGTATTTTTTTATGTTTTTAAAGCTTTGATTGAGAATAGTTTCAGGAAAAATATCAAGTCCATTAGATCAGATAATGGATATGAATACATTAAAATATATTTTCATCATTAATTTGAATTAGAGGGGATTCAAATGGAACACTCATTTCCATACACACCACAGGAGAATGGTGTGGCTGAGAGGAAAAATAGATCATTGAAGGAGATGGAAAACAATATTCTCCAAGACAAGAATCTTCCTCCTTATCTTTGGAGAATGGTGTGGCTAAGAGGAAAAATAGATCATTGAAGGAGATGGAAACCAGTCTTCTCCAAGACAAGAATCTTCCTCCTTATCTTTGGGATGAAGCTATAAATTGTGATTCATACATACAAAATAGAGTGCCTCATAAATCAGTGGTTGGGGCCACTCCATTTGAAGAACTACATGGGCATAATCCTAATGTCTCTCACTTGATATGTTTTCCGTTCCAAATCTTGGTCCAGAATAGCCATGGATAAGTGAAAGGCCTTCCAATACCAGAGTAGCGAATGCATACTGCTGGGATATGCCAAGGATACAAAAGCATATAAGTTGATGGAACTTGCAACTAGGAATGCTTCATTGAGTGCAGTGTTCAATGTGAAGAAGATCGGTTATTTGATCTACCACCCTCCAAAGCACAAGAAGGTATAACCACTCTTCCACTTCCTTTTGATGATTATATTTTGTCACATGTTTCATATTCAGATGAAGAGGAACAAGATCAGCATGATCTTGATATTGAGGTTGAACCTCTTGAGAATCTAGATCCAGATACATCTCCCATCCCAAATCAGAGGCCTAAGCCTAAATTGGCCCAAAATCTCATTGCTGCAATTGGGGATGGTGCTAGGATTCCAAAAGACAGAATGAGAACAAGGTCCTAGTATCAGAATGATCATGTTGCACTCTCTCACACAGATTCTCTCTCTACAGAGTGGTGCAACAAGTTTCTAGGAAAGTGCTACTTTATGATAGGGAATGATCAACCATTTGCTCCACAGAAGAAGAAAATTGATCAGTCCATTCCTCCTCCAGAAAGAAGAAACACATACAACATCCATCAGATCAGAATAACATTGAGAGGTTTCCATGCATAGCTTCAGGATGTTGTTGCACAGCAGAACCATGCTGCTACAAATTGCACCAGAATTTTTGCAAGTTATTTCCCAAAGAGGAATATTTTTCTCCTAAGAATAGCTTGTATTTCTTGTTCCTTCTTATTTTGAGTGGGGGGGTTCCCATGAGGTTTTCCCCATTTCCCTTGGTTTATTAAGCAGTATTTATTCTTTTAAATTGTAATGGGTGACTTTTTGCCTTATTTCCATGGCCCACAGTTTTCCAAGTTAGGATTAAGGGGAGTGTTAGGATTGATAATCCTCCCTTGTCCATATATAGTCTATTAGATCATTTTTCCTAAGTTAGGAGTCCTTTACTTGATATTGGGTCAAGCCAGTTCCATTGGGTCCATGAGTGTCATTATCCACCGATACCAACCACTAGAGTGTGGGGAACACATACAGAGGTTAAGTGACACTTAATGAATGTTCATGCATCAGTTAATGTGTCTCTGATACCAGTCCCTACAATTTAGGAGCCACCCTAAGTGCCACGAGCAGCCTCCATCAGTTGGTTGTGGTAGATAAGTGGATATGTTAAGTTGACCACCAGTTACATTCAGTTAGATGTCCTTTAGATCAATTAGCTCCAATATTGCATGGTTGCATGGGAGTAGGTGTCGTTTCTCACCTACCTCATTAGTTTAATTGGTTTAACTAATTGTTAGACTAAATTAGACATGTGGAGTTAGACTACTGAGCTCTGATAGTGATTTAGACACTTCTAGTTAGTGATCCAGTCAGGATTGAGTTGGTAGATTTGAATATTATCCACATGATACAAATTCTCCTTATTGTAACACTATTGTATACTGTTGGTATTAATGAAGATTAATGTTATAATTTACTGATCAATTCTTATCAGATTTGTCTCAAATTTGTCTTGTTCAGCGTACATTGTTATTACTATTCCACCACACAATTCTACCTTTCAATTGCTCTCATTACTTGTATATCAATGGTTCAATAATTCAAATAGATAGTCATAGGCAGGATCTACCATATGGGAAGTATAACAAAGCCCAAATATCGAGAGCACCAAATGTACCTCAAAATCCCCCATATACGAATATGATCTTGGAAATATATTCGGCGCTCAACTAAAAGTGGTAAGGGGATATCCCCACCAAAAACATGGGTTCTTCCTTGTGCTTAACTCATGTGTAAGAGGAGCCTCATAAGAACACTAATTATAGCAAGGATTTCACTTCTCACCTCGACAGACACCTAGTTGTTTTGTTTCATAGTATTGGAAATATTTACTCACGACATTCTATTCGAAGACTCTAAAATCCTAATCTTGGTGGTGCACCTCTATCAAATAAAAATGTGTAATCAATTTTAATTTAAGCATTAATTTTAATGTTTGTGATTATCCAAGGGTAATGAACGTGGAACTAGTGATTTTACGACTCAACAATGAAGTAAATATGCAGACCTGAAAAACAATGCCAAGTGCAGCTTTGTTTCTAATCATGAAAAAGGGGTATGCCACTACATGTAATGCAAAATTTATTTTCAAATTCCCATGCAATCATTCCTAAATGAAATCCTGATCACTAATTCCATATGGAAAACCTAATGCAAGGACCAAATCAATGCATATGCACAATGCAATAAACATGCAAAGAAAAGATGTTTTTGTATTTTCACTATAGATGCAATGAAAATACAATAAGCAGACCCTACAAATTCTCATACCCTACAACAAGAAGCAAACAATCCAAGCAAGACACTGAGACCAAGAAGGCCAATGTACTAATAATAAAACAAAAAGGAGATAAATGACAAGAATAAATTTCAAAGAAAATCAATGAAAAAGACATCCCTGGTCATAACAGAAGCAATCAACAGGAAGCATAAGAACCCCGGAAGGCTCAACAAGATTCACAACCCACCCAGAACCTCCCCATCAAAATCTCAAGCATAAGGAAAGATGTACATGATTATTCAAGGAACATCAACATATGTACGTGATTGTACGTATTGCAACCCATGTATATACATGATTGTAATTTCTATGACCCGTGTATACAATGGAAGAGGTGGTAAAAAAAATCTAAGATCCAAATTACTTCAAGGTACTACCAATAACTCAACCAACTACTAAACGCAACACATAAACATAGAGAAGTAGAGAACAAATCAAGCCAATCATGCATCCAAACCCCAACAAAAATAAAATCCCCAATGGAGTCACCAATTCTGTTATAGAGAAGATCTCCTATGGCTTGGGGTGAACCACAACAGATAGGATGATGCTAGAAATAAACCCATTTCAAATAATGTTATATATATAAAAGAAACTAAAACTAAGGGATAATAGGCATGCCTTATTCCAGACGTTCGAAGTAGATCATCATTGATCTTTCAATCAAACTTGTACCTACATATTTCCCTCAACAACAACAATATATACAAGCATGATATATGTAAAGTGTTTGAATCTAATCTAGCATGTTACATTCCAATACACAAGTAATTACACCCATGGATAAGAATATTCATAATTACACATGCAATGGATGAGAAATGGATATTTCTATTAATATGAACAGAGACACAAATTACAACCTCTTTCGGGACCTCGTCAAAATCGATAAACCGAGTCCCTCCACCTGGGCCTCCACCACTTCAATCCTCTATACAAAGGAAAGCTCACAAAGACAAAGGCAAGCTTTGGAAATAGCACCAATGGTTGTTTCAAGGACAAAGGGATGTAGAATCAAGTATGTAAGAATGGTCCACAATTCCAATAAACTATATTTTCTCTCCAAAGTTCTCATCGTTCAATGCTTCATAGTAGCTCAATATATAGCCCCTTAATGGGAAGTGAAGGGTTGAAATGGATTGTTTCTCGCCATATGGAAGACCAAGGATCAAGTCATTCATTACTTGATGAGGGAAAACTCCAAATATTTTTTGTTTTTTTAGCATAAAACCCAATGTACGTGGGTTACAGTGGTGCAAGATGTGTATACACGGTTTGTATACTTGTGACCCGCGTATACATATAAAAATGTATTTTTAAAGGTTCCACTAGAGCATCAGGTTAATGGTGAGAAAATAGGCTAAAAAGAGTCTGCATAGGTGTTGGTTTATTGGTCAATACTGAGAGGGAGGGTGAATCAGTATTGTTATCTTTTTACCAATTTAACCACTTTTTAAATCTATAATTTAAAAACACATAACAACAAGAATACACAGAACACAATTTTAACATGGAATCCCAATAAGGTAAACGACCAATGCGTCCTACAGTGCAAAATTGTTATTTACAAATAGTTTTGCCTGCTGCTATAGACTAGGATGGTATTACACCCTATTTACCAGCAAATACTAAAAGGAGGCTACGACCCCCTGGTTTATCAAATACTACTGAAAGGATGCTACGACACCCTATTTACTAGCTACCACTGGAAGGAGGCTAGGAACCCCTAGTTTATCAACTACTACTCAAAGGATTCTACGAAACTCTATTTACAAGATACCACTGGAAGGAGGCTATGACCCCCTGGTTTATCAGCTGCTACTGAAAGGATGCTACGACACCCTATTTTGTCAGCTACAACTAACAAGATGCTCCTACACCCTATTTACCAGCTTCTACTAGAAGGAGGAAACAACCCCCTGCAAGGATGTTTCCTACCTTAGCGCCACCCTGCCACCCTAATATGTTTTCTGTAATATGCTAGATTTATTTTCCCTCCATTCTCTATCACACCCACTGGTCTCTATTTGTAATCTTTTGATGTGGGCCCTGAGACTCATCTCTCACTCATACCTCTGTGTATAAGTACCTTCAGGTTTCCTACGGACACATCTCTTTATTCTGGAAACATACTTCTGATCTGCAAGTTCCCTTCTTCTCTGATCGTAGGATCCATCAAACCAATGTCTGTGGACTTCCTCTCCTCCATCAGTGGGAATACTCTATCTTCAGACCTTCGAGCTTCTCTTTTTCTCACGCCTGGGGGATTCTTTTCCTCCTCTACAAGCTATCTTCATTACAGGCTCATCTGGACATGTTTCTCTGACAAAACACAAGCTTCACCTTCCATTTATGAGTTTCATGTTGGAATTTCTTCTTTACCATTTATGGACGCACCTCAGAATTCATTTTTGCAACTCAGATTAACATTTTCTAGTGCTTCCGCAATCTCCTTCTCCAGAATCAATCTAGGCCATTGATCTAATTTTGAGTCTCTCCGATCCGTCGATATAGCATGTATATTCCCCCCCCCCCCCCCCCAAATCATATTTCCACACCACAGTTCCCTCATCAATGATTTTTCACCGTTGTTCTTTGTCAGGCATTTTCCTGACCGTTAGTCTGAGATAAGATGCGGATTGCAGAATGCGGGTTTGTGACTTTTCCAAAATTTCTTTTCACAATTTCCATATTTATCTTTCCACACTAATCATTCTGAACCATTGATCTCATGCGAGCTCTTCCCTGACCGTTGATCTTCCAGAATGCGGGATGCGGAGTGCGGGTTCTCAAAAGCTCAAACATTGCTTTCACACTTCTCCACCTTTCGTTTTTCGCACTAACCTTTCTGCACCGTCGATATCTCATGGAAGTATTTCTGACCATCGATCTTCCAGGATGTGGGATGCGGGTTCATTGAATCTTTAAATGTTATTTTCGCATTTCCCTTACCGCATTTTCCTTTTGCACCATCGATCTCTTTTTAGCGGAACTAATCTCAGCCGTCTGATCTTCCCGATGTGGAACTTCATCCTTACGCCTATATTTTGTGAAACTGATCCTTAACCGTCGGATCTCGTGCAGGATGCTTCCTAACCGTTGATTTTAGATCGAACGCATATCTCACCATGACTTTGCATATCTGCACGATTTCTTTGCGGAAATCCTCTGCGACTGTTTCTAACAATTTTGAAGACTTATATACACATAGAATTTCATCATGTTGTTGATTATAAGGAATTCATAAACACTCTCATAGATATAGTTTCTATGTTCTTTGATTGTTACATAGATTCTATCTCCCTTTCATTTCACTCTTCTACAGTTCCACTCTTCATTATTCTAACCATCTTTGTCATTCATTCTGCATCTCTACTTCCACTCGACCTTTGTTCTTTGTTTCATTAACCATTGTTTACATCATACTGTCGATGCTGTCTTGGAAGTATTCAAATCAGTCATTCATGTTGTCTTATCATCCATGTCCATCTCATTCATCTCATATGTGTCATGCTACATTCTCAACTATGCCATTCCATGCCATCACTACCTTAGTATTTCACTGAGTTTGTCCTACCATCATATGTGACTGGTTATTCCTTTGACATTCGTGAACACATTTGACATCAATGACAACTATATACTCAACAATAGGGACAAGGATAGGCCATCAAAGCATGATGTATCAATTTTGGAAAATCATGCTATAACAAGTCACTTTCAGAATAAAATGACCAAATTGGCTACTATGCTTGGCTCTAAACAAGATCATTCATCTTCATTTTACCAGTATGAAAATGGAGAAGTCGAGGCAGTTAACAAAACTTTGAAAAAAATTCTCTAATAGACAATCAATGCTAGTATATCTAATTGGCATATCATGCTTTATCCTACATTGTGGGAATATTAAACCACTATTAAGGCTGCCACAGTTTTTTCATATTTCCAACTTGTTCACGAGGTGGAAGTAGTCACTCCTATTGAATGTGAAATACCATTGCTAAAACTAGCTATACAATTTTTGCTTGAGACTTCATCTTTAGAAGAATGTTTGTTGCATTTGGAACACTTAGATGAACAATGCAGAGATGCACTCATAGAAAACTCAGCACATAAGCAATGGGTGAAGAGTCAGTATGATAAGTATTTTAAACCTAGGTTTTTTCTCTGAAGGTGACCTTGTATTAGTCTATGACCAAGACAAAGAACCTTTGGGTGCAGGAAAGTTTAAATAAATGTGGTTTGAATCCTATGTATTTTCTAAAGTTCTAAAAAAAGGTGCTTATGAACTAGTGGATTACAATGGAAACAAGTTGTCGGAGCCCAAAAATGGGCTCTACCTGAAGAACTATTACGCTTAAGCTCTATGTTTTGTCTTGTATAGTGTTGTATAGTGTTATAGAGTTTTCTCCTTCTTTGTGTTTCTTATATAATTCTGGTTTTGTTTCATATGTTCATCGAGTGCTTCATAGTATCCGCTGATGGTGCTAGTCGTTACGCTTGTAATCTCACTTCAACTGCTTGGGTTATCTATTCGCCCGCAGGTTAACTAGTTACTTCAGGAGGTTCTTTTTTACGCCCAGCTACAAACAACATGGCTGAATATATCATTGTTATTGAGTTGATTTGAGATGTTGTTTCCCATGACATTTCATGTATTGAAGTTAGACTAAACTCTCGGTTAGTCATATCTAAACTTAATTGTGATTACCGGGTGAGAGATCCTTCTTTATTTGGTCAGTTTTTAAAAATTAAATTACTTGAAAGACAATTTAATTATATTACATATAATAATATTTCAAGACATCAAAACACTTTAACTGATGCAAATGCAAATTATGTCCTCGAAAAGCATTTGTATCATACGCTATAAAAATAACCAGGCATACATGAGAAACACATATAAATATGAAATGTCACATATATATATATATATATATATATATATATATATATATATAAGTCCAAAATATATAAAATGAGTCCAAGTCGATATATCTAGTCAATAGTACATATCAAAATACAAAATTGGGATCATAATCCCTCATGACTCCAATAATCCTAAGGAGAGTTTGGAGCCTCAACTGCCTCTGCCACTACTTTGTAACAAATGACACGTCTAGATACTTTTTGGAGAAATCTCAATCATGCAGGGGGGACTCCCACTACATGCTCCTCAATCTCGATAGGAATCCTATCCATCCGAATAGTAGGAATATCCTAAGTCAAATGATTCATTTTTCCATCAAGTCTCATATGTATGGTGTCAGATCTGCCTACCTTTGTCGGTCATACAAACACTCTAGGATGTCCATTCAGTCGTACTAGTCCAATATTTGCCTCAAGCATCATGGTTAGGCTTAGATTCGCAAAATTACATAAGTGTGCAAATTTAAAAACTAAAACTTATAAAAATTTATTATATCAAAAAACAAAACATACCAATTTCTCCCCATGCTTTTCTGGGAGGAAGCATGATTTCAAGATCTCCACAAAAATCTAAACCTGCATATGGAAACTACTGGATGGTAGGAACCTGTCGATTTCACCATGACTAAAAGTCATCATCAAAAGTAGCTCTGGTGTCTCCACCCCCTACATCACAAATACATCACCCCATATGGTGAGTCTAGACTCATGAGGATGAGAGAGTGGGAAGTTCGCTCTCAAGCTCAGGCATGGAACTCGCTCAAAGAAGAATGCAATCAGGATACTCGCATAACCAAATATTTTCTTGTCCTTATTGTAGTCAGTAAGCTTCTTGTTCATGTTTACTACGAGACTGATGCACCAATAAAAAATCACATTTCACAAGAATTCTATACTAATATGCATATATTTTTGTGTATCTAAATGCAATGTTGCTACACCTACAACCCATGCAATCGTAGTAACAATGAATTTTAGTGGAAAACTTGCGATTAGTGCAAATGCAATTTGGCTTCATGACTTTTGTGCTCATGGCATGCAGTAGGTGTTGGCATATTATTCAACGAACAAAGCCTCCACGCCATGGACCGATCCTTTCAAGTTTACGGCTACTCCACGATGCGATAAACCGGTGATAAAATAAATATTTTCCATGGTGATCTCTAGAATTTCACCTTGAAGATAAAATACAACTTGTTTGGGATCCAAATACTGCACCAATGTTTCCAAGAGTCTTGGTTGACCCCACATGTTTGTCATGTGAAATAATTACAATAACCCACATCGACGTAGTGCATTTAGATTCAATGGTCCATCCATTTCTTCCCTATCCATATCCCCATGTTCCATTTCTCACCATATAATAAACATACCTTCAATTTTTCACTTATTTTGATCAATGTTCATAGTTTTTTTTTGTAAATTGTCTAAAGCGCTGATCCGGAAGGATCTAAAAAGGCCAATTTTCAAAATCATCATATTGCAACAAAAATAGTACCATGTCAAAGAGATCCTCAATCCGATTCCAACGGTGCAAACGGCGTGTCAAATGGACTTCGAATACAAAAGATATTGCGTTTTGAAGTTTGGCCCCAACAGGGAAAATTTTGAATGAAGTGCCACGTGGCACTCCCTCAAGCTGCCACGTGGTAGTCAAAAAATGCATTCTAATGACATGGCATGATAATGTGTCATGATTATGTGGCATGATGATGTGCCATGCTGACATGGCAGGATGATGTGGCATGATGACATGGCATGCTAAATGGCATGATGATGTGGTATGATGACATGGTGTTTGATGTGGCATGATGACATGGCATGATGATGTGGCATGGTGACATGGCATGATGAAGTGGCATGATGACTAGCATGCATGCATTTGTTCTTGAAATGAGTTTTAGGACATTCGTGCTACTCATGAGAAATTGTAAAATGATTAATATTTGAAGTGAGTGGAAAAATTACTCACATATTACTCATTTATTTTATTCCTTGAGTTGTTATGAAGTTAATGCATGGTTGTAACCAAAAACAAACATGCCATATTTGTAAATAAGTTGTAACAAGTTGGTTTATGGTTGAAAAACCAACATGCTGATTAAAAAATGGATTTTGTTATGTAATGGATTATTGTTGGATTTTGTAAATGTCATTATGGGGAAGTAACTAAATGTGAAAACCCATGGGCATGTGGGCATGAACCATATTTTTGGTTTATGTTATTAAAATCCAAACCAATTTGTAACTAATCCCAATTTGGAGAATCACATGTATCATGCCACCAAGAGTAGCTTCTCCTATTTAAGCACTTGTCATGTGCATTTGAAGGGAGCTCAAGTTTGGAGAGATGTAGCCCATAGAGGAAGCAAGCATCTGAGAGGCACCATTGGGGGTCTCCATTGGAGAAGCTCATGGAGAGGCTCCAACCTTGTAGTTCCAGCTCAGAGAGAAAGCATGGCTCCATCATGTCCGAAGGTGATCCATCGTAGGAGACAAAGAATCAGAGTCAGTTCGAGGAGGCAACATTTCAATTTGCATTTGAAGGCAAGTAGCGACCATCTACACTCTCATACCGAAGGAAAAAGGTGAATGGATTGGTTGGTAAGAGTGTGACTTTGGTTTTATTGATGCACTTGTCATGCAAACATATTTTCATCTATTGAGACTATCCTGGAGAAGATCGTGTGGCGTAGCTCGAGGTTTGTGGCTCGTAGAGTCAGTTGAAAGAGTGCGATTTGCAACATTATACAATTCTTTGATCCGCTTGAGGTTCGTGGCTCGTAGATTCAGTTGAAAGAGTGTGATTGGATACATTGGGAAAATATCTTCATGTCCAAGTTTGGCAAATTCTCGAGACAAAGGAGGCGGGCATTTTCTTGCTTGATTTCTGCAGTCTTCGATTGAGTCCTATAGCTTGTGCACTTATGTGACCCATGAGAGGCAGTTATGGTGCGGCGGTAGAGATGAACAGATGATGAAGAATCTACAGGTGAATCCATTGTGATGTATCTTATGTATTTGTGCATCTTTGCAATGGATTGGTCACTCTATTTTGGAGTAGGCCCGGAGACGTAGCCAGGAGATCTGGTGAACTCCGTAATCAAATCGTGTCCCTAATGTGCTTGAATGATTTTTCATTTCATGTGGATGATTCTATGTTACACACTTATATTATGCTCATGTTCACTTGCACTAACATCAGAAAAATGATCCTATTGGTCCCGATTGGTTCGAGCGAGTTCGATGACTTTCTGGGCTCGCCCCCAGGATCAGATCAAGTGCGGGTGCAGTTCACTGCAAACGGTGTGCCACATGTGATTCAACGCATGTCCGCTAACTTTTTTTCTATGAACATGCAAGTGCACAATCCTTCACCCACGTTTACGCAGTTTCACACTTATAACCTGATAAAAACACCAAAAAATTCAATAAAATCAAATAAATATTGTATGAAAATGAAGTTTAGAGAGAGATTGAGTACTTGTAACTCGTGGTTTCGAAAATCATCCACCGCTTTGATCACGTTCAACAGTTGAAGATCTAGGCCCATTTTTCTCCACTCCAAGGTGAATTCACAAATAACTTAATTTTTTCACCTTTTGTTACTATTTGCAGTAAAAATAATAGTTAAATTTACCCTGTTGCCTATAGTTTCTATCAAATTTTTTTTATAAGGACTAATTTTATTGGTTTTATCCCTAGGTCATGTTGGTCAAATGGTTTTTCAGGTTCTATTCACATCTATGGATGGAAAGGTTACATATTATATCCTGACATATAGGATAGGGAATCATCATCTTGCATATTGCATTTATACTTTACTCCATCTTATATCATAGGACCCACTTTTTCTCCATGGACTGCAGCTTTAAACCTCTTTATACTCTTCAAATATCGGTGTTCTTCCATGCATTAGAACTCATCCGACATGGGACACCCTAGTTAGAACCCTTGTTATCATCATGGTGCCCATGCTGCAAGTTTCCAGGTTTCGGGAGCCTTGTTATTTTTCCTCTGTGTGAAAAGAGGAGCCTCATACTCTTCTTATTTTGCTGACTAACTTTCATATCAAGCTCCCATTATATGGAGTTACCTTTAAGCTCTTGTCAAACTCCTTAAATGTGACAAAATTGTCGAGTTAGCTTGTTCCTTTAAACTCATTAAAGGAATTGAAGGAACATCCACATTGGTCTAAGTTTAACCCTTTTTCGGACCATGTGGATTACTTACAAAAAAATGAATAATCTAGTTCACTATGTCTAGAAGAGTATTCTCAGGTATAGGTTTATCTCTCTTTTCGGGCCTCAGGGACTAAATTTACGAAAAAAGGAACCTATTTTAGCTGACTTTTTATTTTTTCGTGCTCTGTTTTAAAACATGAAAAAATTCTCAGCGTTCTTCATGCTATTGTCATGCTTGCTAAACTTTAAGACAAAGGCATCGAGTTTACTATTTGTTTCCTGATACTCTCAAATTAATGGAAAAACACAAGTGACCTTGATTTTCCTTCACATCCATTAACTAAAGCTTTATGTTTGTTGTTGAAGGAGTGTTGATATGGTGATCGTTTAACCCTTTTTCGGACCTTTCTGACTAACTACGAAAAATGAATACCTTAGTTATCCTGAGCTAAGAGAATTCTCCTTTGGATTGTTTTATACTTTTTTGTACTTTGGAGACTAAATTTACGAAAATGTTCCCCATAGAGTCTTCTTTAGAATTTTTAGACTCTCAAATCATGAAAACACCGTCGAGCACTCACTAATTTGGGCTCATAAAATCCATGAATCAATGCTTTATCAAGCATTATTCTCTCTCTTCTTCGATATTTCTTTAAAAATGAATAAGGTCTCGAGTTTGATTTCTTGGACTCATTAAACCTATACAAGAAAGATATTCTTTAAAAAACAAAAAAAAAGCGGGGGAAGGCAATGATCTCTGAAATTCATCATTTGTTTGGCATCAAGTTCACATCTTCCTTGAAAAAAACACTATTTTTCTACCTTTATGGTTGGGTTCTAGCTTTAGGCCTTAGATTCACCCTTAACTTCTCATTTTGTGTCCCTCTTGTTTATTACTCTTTTAGTTATATGGGGGATCTATTAATGTCTTCTACATTGGAAATTTATATCAGTCATATTTCTTTGTCCAACTTTTCCTCCGTTATTACCGTGTCGTGCTCACTGTTTAAGGATCTTTAACCTATGTCAATCATTCTACAGTTTTCCTTGAATTTTTTGTGTAGTCAAACCCTGATATTGATCTATGTCGTCTTCCTTTATAACATTTCAGTATTCCATTTTACTCGTGTGATTTGATGAAGGAGTCATTAATGCCTTCCTTCTCACAAGTCCCTTCCCATTGAATTCAACTCATCTTACTATGGTAAGAGGACTTAGAGTTCTTGATATTACCTTGGGATCCACTTTCATCACTAGTGGTATCCTTGTGTTTGTTATCAGTTCACCTTCTAAACCGGTAATCCGACAATATCCTCCATGTTCGAATTCAACTCACTTATTCACATGGTTAGGACTCATACTTATGATTGGATTTGGATGAATACCTTAGGCATTTAGATAAAAAGGCCTAAGTTGTGCAAGATCATGTCATCCTTCATGACATAACTCCACCTTTGAAGATATATCTGTGTACTTATCTGGTTGTGATCCACTTTGTAAACTACCTATGGCCATTTGATCCTTTTCAAATGATGTATATGTATGAAGTAGATCTATATTGTATTGGAGATCATGTTCCACATTATTGAACATGGAATCTTATCAGTGATGATATTATAAAATGACCTCCTATTTGTCTTTTTCAAGTACTTTCTTGCATCCTTAACTATGGTTTCTCCATGTTCCTGTTTTCTGATGTAATGTATTTTGGCCATCATTTTCCCTCTGACCTCATACATTAGGGGGCATATGTTATCCCTCAAATCGGTACTTCTCCGTTTGAGTGATGATACTAAGATTTATGTCACACAAAAGGACAAATGGATTGAAGAGCCAATTTGCTATAGATGATCATGGTCCTAATCACTCATTGTTTAATACAACTTTGTCTCTTTTTGTCATAATCTTAAGGCATGCACGATTGTGGAAGTATAGAAACTCGTGATCCACATGCTAGTTGACTATGTGCAACTAGTGTTTTTCCCCTAAAAGTTGTACACGCGGTTTGTCTAAGGGAAACTCGGGTGTCACATGCAGGTTCCCTTTGTTCCACTAGCGTGTCCCTCAAAGATTAATTAAAAATAAAAAGAGATGTTAGGTAGAATAACTCCCAAATTCATTTATTCCATTGAAATATCATTTATTTATACATTACATATGTTGGTTGAGTTTCATCTTCCGACCAGCCTTTTCAGCTTCCTACATTAACTATTCATTTTCCTTTATTTATTTACAAAATATAATCCCGACAGATTATATTCCAACAATCCCCCCCTTAATCCGAAGGGGTGTTAGTAAGTTCGAGCATGTTTCTGAATCTTTCAAACTTTTCTCATCCAAGCGCTTTGTGAAGATGTCTGCAACTTGATCATTTGTGGAACAATGTCGAAGATGGACTGTCTTGGCCTCTACATGATGTCGAATCAAATGATACTTTGTGTTGATGTGTTTGGTTCGATCATGGAATCTGGGATTCTTATCTAGCTTTATTGCAGAGGTATTGTCGATCAATAATGGAGTGGAGTTCTCTTGTTTTTCTTGCAATTCTTCAAGTATCTTCCTGAGCCATACTATTTCTTTTGTTGCTTCAGCTGCAGCCACATATTTTGCTTATGTTGTTGAATCTGCCGGAACTGATTGTTTGCGTGATCTCCATGAGACAGTTGCTGATGCAAGACTCATAGTGTATCCAGAAGTTGATATTCCTGTCTCCTTATCACCATCAAAATCTGAGTCTAAGTACCCAATAATTTTGAAGTCATCCACATTAGAGTACTTGAGTCCAATGTATTGAGTCCCCTTCAAGTATCTTAGAACTCTTTTTGCAGCTGACCAGTGTCCTTCACAAGGTTTATGCATGAACCTTTAAAGTATGCCAACAACATAAGAAATATTTGGTCTAGTTGTTGTAAGGTAGATAAGTCTTCCTACAAGTTGTCGATACTTGGTCGCATCTTCAAATTCTTTTCCTTCGCTTGATGTGAGCTTCATTTTCTATTCCATTGGAGTAGAGATAGGGTTGCATTCTGTCATGCAAAATTTGTCTAGTAGTTCTCCAACATATTTTTTCTGAGATAGGAATATGTACTTAGGATGTTGAGTGACTTCAATTCCTAAGTAATAGTGGAGATGTCCCATATATGTCATTTCAAAGATCTTTTTCAAATCTTTCTTTATGGATGCTATATAGCTCTCATTGTTCCCTGTCATCAAAAGATCATCTACGTACAACACAAGATACACAACAGATATTCCAACTTTCTTTATAAACAGTGTTGCATCATCAAGATCAAAATGTTCAAAATTTAACTTCAAAATATGCTCGGTTAATTTTTCATACCATGCGCGAGGCGATTGTTTTAGGCCATACAAGGATTTGACAAGCTTGCATACCTTTTGTTCTTTTCCTTTCACAACAAATCCTTCTGGCTGAGACATGAAGACATTCTCTTTCAAGTCTCCATTCAAGAAAGCAGTCTTCACATCCATCTGATGAAATTTCCACCCATTCTGAGCAGCTAAAGAGAGTAAGGTACGGATGGTAGCCCATTTTGTTGTAGGAGAAAACATTTCTTCATAGTCAATTCCTTCCTTCTGTGCATAGACTTTTGCTACAAGCCTCGCTTTGTGCTTGTCAAGTGAGCCATCTGATCTGTATTTGTTCTTGTACACCCACTTGCAGCCAATTGGTTTGGTTCCAACTGGAGGGTCAACTAGCTTCCAAGTTCCATTCTTCATGAGTGCATCATACTCATTTTGCATAGTTTCTTTCCACTCAAATCGAGTAGAAGCTTCTTCAAAGGAATTGGTTCAAAGTTAGCAGATAAATTAAATTCACAATCAAATGATACATCCATGTCATCATCTAAATTATCTGCTTCTCCTCCATCTTCATGTCTTTTTGAACTTCTCGTTCCCGTCTTTCCAACTTCATCCGGATGGACACTTTCAAGTGTCTTTGTGGCCGCATTTAGGAATATTTCGTGATGGTCCTAGTTGATCAGCTGGTGGTGCTTCATTTCCTTCAAGGTTGAGTCTTCCAAGTCTCTCAATCACATCATCCAGTTGAATCTCTTGTTCAGGTGAAGTAACAAGAACTTCTTCATGCGGGGGAGTTGGTGCTTCATATGGAAATTCCAAAGGTTGATCCATAATAGGAATCCCCCCTTCAAGGTTTGGAATTTCATATTCATTTTCAGAATATTTCTTTGGATGAGGATATTTTTCCAAATGATCAAGTTGTCTCTCAATGGACTGGTCATTTTTATTAGTCTCAAGAAAAATGACATCTCTGGAAATAACAAACTTCTTGTTTACCTCATCATACAGACGGTATGCCTTGGAGTTTTCTTCATACCCCAGGAAAATGCATTTTCTGCTTCGAGCACCGAGCTTGTTTCTTTGCTCCTTTGGAATCAAGGCATAATAGGTGGAACCAAAAAATCTGAGATGCCTGACTGAAGGGAGATGGCCAAGCCACATTTCATGTGGAGTCTTGTTATCAAGAGCATTTGAGGGACTTCTGTTTCTCAAATAGGCTACACATTTCATTGCATCACCCCAAAACATTAGTTTTACATTCTTAAAAAACATCATTGAGCGTACCATATTCATTATGGTTCTGTTCATTCTTTCTGCTACACCGTTTTGTTGAGGATTGTAGGGAACTGTAGTCTGATGTGCAATTCCATGTTGGCGAAGATAATCTTCAAAAGCATTTGAAGTGTATTCTTTCCCATTGTCAGTATGAAGTGTACCAATTTTAGATTGTGCTTGTTTTTCTATCAATGCATGAAAGTCCTTAAATGTTTGAAATGCTTCTGATTTTGCCTTTAATGAGTAAATACAGCACATTCTTGAGTAGTCATCAACAAAGGTCATAAAATACTTATTCCCATTGGTAGAAGGAGTTGGCATTGGGCCACATAAATCAGAATGCACTAATTCTAATTTCCTACTTGCTCTGAAATTAGATTCATGGAATGGCACCGTACTGTGTTTCCCTAATATACATGCATCACATTTGCTCTTCTCTTTGGGAATGGTGGGAAAACCAAATACACCATTCTTTCTCAACAAACGAAGACTGTTATAATTCAGATGACCAAATCTTGCATGCCACAATAAACTTGATGACAAATTACCTTCTCCATGCTGAGAGAGGTAGGCATAGTTCTGAACCCTTGTAGATGAACCCTTTAGCTTCAGCAGCTTCCCATGTTTGTATCCAGTCATGATGACTTGGTTGTCATAGGACTTTATTATTTCTACGATTCCATCAAACATGTGGATGGAATGTCCTTGCTGTCGAAACTGCACCAAGGACAACAAGCTTCTCTGCAACTCTGGAAGATAAAGAACATTCTTCAACAATAAATCAGGGAATCTAGGCATCTTCAGCCGAATGTTGCCCATTCCCTTTGGTTTAAGACTTGACTTATCTGCAAAGTAAACTATGCCATTTATTGTTTCATTAAGTTCTTCAAAATAGTCTTTTCTAAAAGTCATGTGTGATGTTGCACCAGTATCAAGTAGCCAACAATCTGTGTAGGATGAAAGTGAAGTAATTTCATTAATACCAAGCTTACAATGTACAACAATACAATGAGCAGAATCTGAAGATTTACTAGCATATTGGTTCTTATTGTCATCTTTCTTTTGGTTATGTCTGTCTTTGATGGAGTCCCACAAAGCCCAACACTGATCTGCTGTGTGTCCAATCTTTCCACAACGCTTGCACTTCAAATCTGATCTTTTGATAGAGTTGTTTCTGCCTCCTCTACCTCTTAAGTTTCTTCTTCCTCTGCATCTCATGCTGCTTTCTCCTTTGGGATGATCTTTGGATTGGTCTTTGGTGTGGTTCTGTGATTCTCCAGATTGCATCTTCTGTGATTGAATCTTGCAACTAAAACAATAGGAGAAAAAGAAGAAAGAGTAAAGGTGCAGGTCTAAGTCTCTGCCACCTTCCTCAAGCTTTACAACAATGCCAATGCAAAGGAGCAGGTCACGGTCTACAAAAGTACACTTCAACGTAGTTTTTACGGTCTTCAATGCAGTTGTTTCACATAGACTTTATTCTTCAAGGCAGGTCGCAACTCCAACAGCTTGATGCAGTACTTCTAGTTGCAGCAGCAGAATAATTGCACAGTGGCAATATTCCCAATTGCACGAGCAGTCTCAATGCAATCAACACCAACAAAACAACATATATCTTCCACAAGAGTATTCAATGTATGATATATATCAGTCACAATATAGCAAGAGTCTTCAATATATATCAGTTACAATATAGCAAGAGTCTTCAATATATGATATATATCAGTCACGGTCCTTTTTACTAAATGTAAATAAAAAATACTTGTAGACTTTTCACTTTACATCCACGCACATAAAGGGAGAGGGTTCCTTCAGTCCTCACGCACAAGTCCTGTTCGATTTGGAGAGGTGGTCACAGGCGCAGCTCCACAAAGAGTGGTCGCTGCTCTCAAACTTGAGGTCTCAGTTCTTCTACTTGGTCGCAGCAGCTCTCAAATATAAATTGCAACCAATCCAAGATTGGATAGAGTCACCACCAATTAGTCGATATCACAGCTCGCAGTTTAAACTTGGATGTCGCAACAATAAAACAATGCCTTTACGGATCAACTCCAGAAAATGCATTCAATAGTACGCACAACCCAACCACAGCTCATTAATGAACACAGCACTCCACGGTTCTCACCGCATAACAAGCAGCAGTCTTCAACGACATAAATACTCTTTCACAATTTTACAAATAACATCACAGAGTGGAGTGAATTCACACTAATGGGAGAAGTTCACGACTTATACACAGCATTCACAGGCCTCTTTCACAAATGAAAATGTTTGCAAAATTTACCACTCAAACTCCATGCACAAAAATAGGGTAAAAGATAGGTTGTATATGCAGCATACATTATTTCTCCAACGCAGTCATGATTCATGTAGATGTATGATGACGTGAATCTCCAAAGTTATACATTCTCCTGTAGGTTAGCTCCACACTCACCACACCAGTGGTTCAACGCAGTCTTCACGGTGATGGTGCATAGCTTCACGCGTTCCACCAAATGATAAATATATGTGATGGGGAAAAGCACCGATTCTCACCAGTTCAACGCAGCATCAAAAGAGTGCTCTAATAGTCTTTACGGTCACAGAAAATTAGGGTTTCCACCCTAGTAATCGCAACACTTCTTAATGCAAAAATTCGTAGCCCTACACAATGGTCTTCACGTTCCACAAATCTTTCAGAAGATTATCATTTTTCAAATGGTGCTCAGCTCAATACGTGTAAGCGACACCTTTCAATATGAGAAATTACAGTGAAGCGGATACAGTTTCACAACTCATTAAATTCAGTATTGAGACGATTTGTCAGCAGCATCTACGAACATGGGATACTTCAATAAAGTAAATACAATATTGCAGCTCATGGAACAACACTTGTTTTTGAGAATTCAAATTCTCAAAAACAGTCACCAACGCCGTAGCAGAGAACAAAATCAAGGCAGAGAACATTAGAGCAGCCAGCGCATGCACCAATGCATGAAATCTGCAGACTGAGGAAAGCCCAGGGTGCAGATAGCAGCAGAATGCAGACTGTACATACAGGATTTATGAATCGCTCTGATACCACTGTTAGGTATAATAAATCCCAAATTCATTTATTCCTTTACAATATCATTTATTTATACATTACATATGCTAGTTGAGTTTCATCTTCCAACCAGCATTTTCAGCTTCCTACATTAACTATTCATTTTCCTTTATTTATTTACAAAATATAATCCCGACGGATTATATTCCAACAAGAGATTAATTAGAATGTGGTTGAGTTTAATTTTATAGCTTCCCCAACTTCTCCAACTGCTTTAGCCTCACAAATTCTATTCTCATTTTGTCATAAAAATATGAGAGAGGCTAGAAGAATAAGAGAGAACACTTAACCTAAAGTTATGCTGAAGGATTTTGGTTGGAAAAGAGGAGCAAGTAGACTCAGGTCATGGTTTCAAGGAGTCAATGTTATACTAAGGTATAATTGTATTTGTTTCATGTTACTTGATTAATAAAGAGATCTTCCCTTTCCACCAAATTGTGTAAACTTTTAATCTTTAATGAATCATGTCAATAGATTTTAACTTTAATGATAAATTTCAGTCTCTTTCTTACATGTTTCAGATTTATGACATTCAAGAGTGTTTGAGGAAGGTAAATTTTCTTATAGGTCTTGAAGCAGTAGATTGGATATTGGATTGAATGAAATCATAAATATAGGACCAGCCTTCATAAGTAAGGTATATAATCTATAACACTCAAATCCTTTTTCTTTCTCTCATAGAATTTATACTTGGCTTGAGTCTACTTTATAGGTTTTTCAGTCTAAATATAAACCAGTATGTTGGTGACCTATACAACCACATTCATCAGAATAATTCTTAACAACACTATCTGAAGCATCCCCCCAATCAAAATGTGTATAACCAAGAAGTGAAATTGTACCCATGCTTCAATAGAAAACACCATAATGTAATGTCTCCTGTAAATATCTGAGAATTGTCTTTGATGTTTCCCAATGACAGACATGAGGCTTTTGCATAAACCTCAAAACCATGTTGACTACAAAAAAGATATTAGGCATGTTATGTGACAAATATATCAAACTCCCCACAACGTGATAATACAATGTGGCATCAACAAGAGGAGTGCCACAATCCATAGTTAACTTTACATCAGGATGAAATGGCGTAAGTGAAAGCTTGAAATCACTCGTATGAAACCAAGCAAGTAAATATGTAGAATAATTAGGATGAGGAAAGAATATATCATCATTCATATACCAAATTTGAAGACCCAAAAATAATGCAATAGGCCTAAATCAGTAATTTCAAATTTATTCTTAATATTATTCTTCATTTTATTTATAAATGTAAGTTGGATTTCAATACGGATAAGATCATTGACATAAAGTACCACAATGAGGACAGATTTGGATCAATATGGACCTCTTAAAACCATTCTTCAAGAAATAATTATCACTTTTTTCATACCAAGCTCTAGGTGCTTGTTTAAGACCATACAAATATTTGTTTAATTTGCATCCCAAACTTTAAGTTTCAGTCGCAATAAAACCATATGGTTGTTGCATATAAATTTCTTCAGGAAGATCACCATTCAAAAATTCACTCTTGACATCCATTTGGTGTATTTCCCATTAACAATATGTAGCAAGAGAAAGAAAATTTCTTATTGCATTTATTTTAGCAACTTGAGCAAAAATTTTAGTGTGGTCAATACCTTCTTGCTGACAAAAACATTTTTCTAATAATCGGGCTTCATGTTTTTCTTATGTCCATTTTTTCACTAGGGACAAGGCTATTACTTGTGTTACACGGGGTTCAGGTATCCAATCTCGTTACCACTATACCCCTAGGTGCATCCACAGGTCCCGAACCATGGTGCACAGGTAATCTTGGGGGGATTCGAACATGACACCTTCCATTTACAACATTTCAACTTTAGCACTTGCTCTTCGCCCCATGGACATTTTACATATGTCCATTTTTGTTGAACTATGTTTATATATCCACTTACATATAACTAAATTATTTCCAGGAAGAAGGGGTACAAGATCCCATGTCTTGTCTTCATTAACGAGTTATACTTAGCAGTCATCACTTTCTCCCATTTAGGTTTATATTTAACTTTAGCATAGGTAGATGGATCATTTGTGGCAAATAATTTAGTCACACAAGCAAACTTATATATAGTTAGATGAGTATTGAAAGAAATACCAATATCAGAGTCTACGTATTCAAGAGTTTTTCGATCCCAAACAGAAAGAGTAGTGTTATGAACCACACTACTATTTTCGAAACATTAAGGTGGATCACTTGAAGAAAAATGTGAACAAGGATCAAGGGTAGGAAAAGAAGTGGAGGAAGGGGTAATAAATATAGGAGCAACAAAATATGAAGGCATAGCATGAGGTTCAACAAACTCAAGAGGATGAGAGACTTCATTGAATTGAACGTCTAGACGTATGATCACACCTTGGGTAAATGGATCAAACAACACATACACTTTGGAATCCTCACAATAACCAATGAAAATACATTTTTAAGTCTTAGGCTCTAACTTTTTTCATTTTTCATTTGGGATATGTTCCCAACATTCATTGCCAAATATCTTAAAGTTATTAATATTGGGCTATCCTCCATTCCATTTTTGTTCAGGACTAACCTGCAAAATTGCTTTGGTGGGGACTCTATTCAAAACATGGTTAGAACAACAAATAGATTCAGTCCAAAAACATTTATGTAATCCTTTAGAATAAATCATACATAGACTAGTCATTTCAGCGAAAGTCTTATTCTTTCTTTCATCTACCCCATTTGGTTGATGTATATAAGGAACAGCGTTTTGATGTTGAATTACATGCTTAGATAAATGTGAATTAAAATTTTTTTAATGGACTCCCCCCCCCATTATTAGTTCTCAAAGTATTAATAATTTTATGTTTCAAAAAAAACCCAATATTTGTGACTAAAGTCATCAAAAAGTAAGAAAATAGACTGCATGAGACAAAGAAGGAGTTTCAAGAGGACCACAAATATCACTATGAATTAGTTGAAATTGTTTTTTAGCACTCCAAGTTTTACCTTTATCAAACAGTTTCTTATTATGTTTACCGAGCACACAACCTTCACAAACACCTTTAGGGGAAGAAATTGAAGGTGAGCCAAGTACCACTTTAGACATCATTTTCATTTTTACATCATTTAAGTGACCTGATATTTCATGCCATAATATACTCTATTCATCGGCATGAGAAACATTGGAATAAAAAGATTGAATTTTACACAAATTAAACCAAAAAAAATTATATAAACTAGCATTATAATCAACAGGACCTAAAGAAACAACTTTGAAGTTGTATTTAATATCCTTTAATACATATTTATCTAGCCAAGATTCAAATTTATAACCTTTCTTAAAAGTGTGATATATAGAAAGAAAATTGATGGGCATGCCTTGAACATGAAAAACATCTTCCAATGTACCATTAGGAACTTTAAATACTAAATCCTACTACTGAAAGATATTTACCATCACTAATTGAAACTTTGTGTGATGTATGTGTTTTAGTGTAATAAGATGTAAATAGAGAAGGTGTACCAGTCAAGTGATTGGAAGCACCAGAATCCATTATACATTCCACATTATACGAAGCTTTACCAGGTTGAGCATAACATGAGCACAAGGCTATAGGTCGTTCTTCAAAGGATTTTTTCTTGGCTTTAGCAAATTCACGTGTCTGTTTAAAGCAAATCATTTTAAGATGGTTTTTTTTCCCACAATACTTACAATGACTATACACTTTTTTTTATTAGATTCCATATTAGAAGCATCATCATCATTATAAGAGTGAGGGGTTGATTCTTTACTATGTGGCATAGAGGTTTTATTAAAACTTCTATTAGGATTAGTTTTACTATGTTACATTAAAAATTTAATATTAGATAATTGACCATATGTAATTAATATATCCTGCTCACATATGAGACCTTTACAAAATATTCAAAAGATTGTTCCATAGTACCTTTAAACATTTTGATAGCTATATTCCTAGTTTGGATGAACATATCAAAACATGAAGGTAACTTTTGTTCTAGAAGAATAGTAAAATAATTATCATTTTTCTTGTATTTGCAACCACAATTATTTAAATTTTCATTATAGGTTTTGATTTCAACAAGAAAATACTCTATTCTATCAAAATATTTAGGGTCTAACTCGTGGATTTTATTTTCAATATTGTAAGCAGTAACATCATCACTTTTATCAGATAAAAAAGTTAGGGTTTTCCATACCTCAATTGGGATATACTCGGCCTCAATATGTACATTTGAAACTATTTGAAAAATTTTGGTCAATGACTGCTCTTGCTTGATCACGTCAGTATTCCTAGATAATTAGGTATTTAGCATCAATTGGTTTTGTTTGATCACCTTTAAGAAAGCACCATATATTCATACTTCTAATCATTTCAATCACCCTTATCTTCCTAGAGAGATAGTTTGTTCCAACTAATTCGAGAACAGAATCTATTTCAAAACTCATAATGGTGAATCAAAGATATAAACCCTAATGCAACAAGACAAGAGTTAATATCTAGAATAAAAGTAAATAAACTAAAAATTTATCACCAAAAACAATTCGAGGAGTACCCACGGAGTACCTAATTGGCAGATATCTAAAC
The DNA here is from genome assembly GCA_001517045.1 of Pseudotsuga menziesii. Classification (NCBI taxonomy): domain Eukaryota; kingdom Viridiplantae; phylum Streptophyta; class Pinopsida; order Pinales; family Pinaceae; genus Pseudotsuga; species Pseudotsuga menziesii. The sequence goes on along the minus strand of LPNX010840834.1, from coordinate 39,655 downwards.
CCCATGTCCAAAATATCGAAAATAAATCACTTGCAGGGATAATTTTAGGGGCGAAATTTAGCCCATGGGATATTTTTAGGGGGTTTTCTACAAAAAACGATTCGCCATTTTGCATTTTTTGAAGCCCTGTTTCACCCAATTTTGATGGGGTAAACTTTTTTCACCCTAAAAATCGCCAAATTATTATATAAACAATATAAAATCCTTGGAAATTAAAATACTTTTTGAAAAATATCGCCAAACATCTTATAGTTGGCATCTTAAGAATTGGTAAGATTTGCCAACATTTATACACTTTTAAATAAGTATGGTTCCTTAAAATCATCCCTGATCACTTGACAACAACAAAAAATTCTTGAAACTAGGTGTAAGCGCCTTCTATGAAGGCAGGTTGTGTACATACATGACTTCTGTGTTTACTACTTTTGTACTTGTCTCTTAAGGCCCTGAAACTACAGATCAATAAAATTTGAAGTCATCTAGATGAAAATCCTGCAATACCACAAAATAGAAACAAGCAAACAGCCATATCTATGACTAGAGATATAGATATTTGATGCTAGATTAGTATACAATGGAATTCGACTCAGATCTACAAAAAAATCAAGGAAAACCTAAAATTTTCTGAAAATTAAATGATGAGCTAAGGTTTGAAAAAATTTATCAAACATGTAGAAAATTCCCATATCTAAAGAACAACCACGAGGGTTTTATGAATTTGATGGAAAATCTACTAGATATGGAGGGCCCCAAAAAAAATTGAAGAATTGTTGCTTATAAAAAAATTCAAAAGAAAGTTACCGAAGAAGGTAGAGTAGTGTAAGCCGGATCGACCAAATCCAACCCAACCAACACCTCCAAGATCTAGTGGCTCCTACACTTAGAAGGACTACCAAACTTGGCTCTCGGCCAAATTCTGCTCCAAAATTTCCTCCCCGTAATTCTTCTTCCGCAATAGCCTTTCCACCTGCGGGTTGCGAGATGCGAGATGTCAACTTTCCAAGTTGCTCCCCTACAATTCCCTTTCCACAACTTTCTCCCTGCAGCAAGATTTCTGTATGCAGGATGTGGGAAGTCAACTTCTCAAAGTTGCTCCCCCGTAATTCTTCTCAGTCATCGATCTTTGCAGTATTCTCCATGACCGTCGATCTCCTTCTTGATGTGGATCTCATAGATATTTGCGGATCCATTATCTCCTATGCAACTTTCATTGTGGATCTCTCCTGGATCGTCTGATCTTCGTTTGCGAACTTGAACCATGTCGTTCATTCCCTGCAAAACTTATTAATGGTGAAAACTCTGCATGCTACTAAATTGACCATTAAATCGATCAATACATCCTGCAATCTCTAAGATTACTTATCATATCACTCTTATGCATGCATCTACAACCCTTCTCAACCATTCAAGCAACAATTTAACACCAGAATCAATAAATTCACAGAAATACACATATGTTCAAAAAAACCACCGAAGTCGGCTCTGCACAGGCACACAAATCAAACAGTAAATGCATAGAGACTAATAACACTACAAACACACAACTACTCTTCCTATTAAACAATACACACACACACACACACAGCTCGGATCTCCTTCTTCATTCTTAAAAACATTTATAGATGGAAACCAGACGCAGGTTTGATCTTCCCTTCTGTGACTTGGGATTCTAACCTTGAAGAACAAAACCCCCTCTACTTCTCTACTCTTCCTATTTAACCTAAAATGTTGCCTCCTACACTGAGCGATCCTGTAACTGAAAACAAACCACTACCACGTATGATGAAAACTTCCCTATCACAATGAACAACCGGTGGCTTGAGCTCCACACAGGGATTCATGATCCGCCATCACTCATATCACTACTAACAAAGTATGACTCGTCAACAACCAAAAAACATGCCACAGCATGTTACCAACACATCACATTGCTGGCATGCTACAATGCATGACTCATTCAATACTGATGCCTATCAGATTATATTTTTCATGCATATGCCTGCTATCTAGAAATAAACTCTTTACAGGAAATTTACAAGGTTTTTACAATAAACCCCTCCTTGGGCAGATGTCAAGACCTTAGGGTCTGACCAAAAATTTAGTAGTTGGCCTTGAGAGCTAATGCTCCTGCATCAGACTCCCAAAGTAGAAAAGAATCATGACCTCCTGGTCATGCATATGCAGCTTCTGTCTTCTTGGATCCCAAACTTTTGTTTTTTTCTGTCCATAAGCTTCACCATCTTCATTTTTCTTTGGTTACAGTGGTCTTCCTACTTTACCTTGTTGTGGTTTTTCTTAGGAATTTTCATTAACTCCCATAGTTCATCTATGGAACTTTTCAACTCATTCTATTGCTGCAAACAAATCTTGTTTTCTTCACTATGCCACTGCACTCTTATATACTTTTCCCATTCATCTCTAAACTGTTGAACATTTTCTTCAACTTTTCTCAACTCGATCTTTGTTTTTATTTGCATAATGGCTTCAAATGTCGTCCCAGATATTGCTCTAGGTATTTATCTAGGCACAGCTCTTGATTCTTCCCTTGATATTGTGCTTCATATTGTGCTTCATATTGCACTTGATATTGAGTCCACCCTTACTTCCTTTATGCTCTTGTAAGCATCTCCCTCTACAATATCCTTCTCATGCTCTCTGTCTGCAAATTTAATTTCAAAAAGTAATTTGTCTCTCAGTTTTCTCATTGGAACAACATAGTCCCTCACACTGCTCTACATATTAGTTAACATAACATACTTTAGCCAACTAATATATGCTTTTGTATCAGTCAAAACTTGATACATTTCCATCTTATTGACTGCAATCATTTTCAGCAAACTCTTCAGCTATTCATCTTCTTCCTAACTCATCTCAAACACATCATTAATATGATGATCATTGACTTCAGCATAACTCTCTTCATTTTGTTCCAATACTTCCAGCCAGTACTTCAAACATTTATTCTCTACTTGATTCCCTTCAAGCACTTCTTCAGTATGCTGAATTTTTGTGTCAGCAAAACTCTTCTCTGCCTTTGTCTTGACAATCTTTAGTATTTTCCCTTTAAATATGTGATCATTCCTGGTAGTCAATTCAGTCTTCTTCAGTACTAAGACTGTTTCCTCTTCCATCTGAGACACAGTAGCCTCATCTTCATCCTTATGACTCCTTATTCCTTGTCACTAATCAAAGTTTTTTGTGACACTATCTTATCCCTCTCTGTTAGAATATAATTATGATCCTCTGTTCTTATGACAGTCCTAAAGGTCTTTCCATCACTCTTACTTTGGCTCTCTAAGTAAACCAAATATTCTTTGTCCTTATCGAGAACAAATTCCTTCTCATAAGACATGATTGTCTCTTCCCCGGGAAGATTGCTTCCTTCATTAATTAAGGACTATGTAGACTCCTTCTGCTGCAATAACTTATCTCTGCCTCTGTCATTGCTTGGAAACACTCCCATCTATCTATCTGGACTAACTGGGTCTTTCCCACTTTCATCTTTTCCTATGCACTCCTCAAGGTACTTCACCTCTTCATCAAAACTATGAAAACATAGCTTATTTACCTGATATTTCCACTCACAATCATACTCATATTTCTCTAACATGTTCTTTAGCAATAACATCTCCCTATCATCTTCTTCGAGCACAATATCTTCATGCTTGACATCTTCCTCTTCATTATTCCTTGCTAGGAAAACTTGAGCTTCACTTAAGACAATTTCATAAGATGGATTTTCTTCTACATTACTTACAAACACATTCAAATTTTCAGCATTAAACCCATAAGACTCAGTGGTCTTATTTGATGACTCAATCATCAAATCTTCCTTTGGTTGTTCCAAGTCTTCTATAGGACTCAGAAAATCCTCAATGGTCTTCTGTTCAACCTCATCAAGCATAACTCTCGAATGCTTGATATCCTCCTCTGCCTCTTTCACTTCTTAGCCGTCATCATATGCCAAGTCTTCCTTGTTCTTAGCTTTCACAGTATGCTGAAAAGCATCACCTCCTTCTCTCTCTGTAAGTGCATTTGCATGAGACCCAACTATCTCATCATTTATGTGAACAGAATTGAAGTTCTGCCTATCTCCTTCATTCTTTATGACAACATCATCACATTGTCATTCCTCATTCATTGTACCTAGAAACACACACAAGATATCAGATTTAAAACATTGATACCCCTTGGCCTCTCTTGAAGCTTCAGTCTTCAATACTTCTCTCAGACACTCTCTTGCCTTAAGTATCTCTTTTTCATATTGATCATTCATCAGTTGCTCTCTTCTCCTTTGTAGCTTATGCCACTTCATCTTTCTTTTCACAAGAAAACCACATCTCTGGTCTTCTTCCTCCTTCTGCAACAGCTCCATCAGTACTTTCAGACAGACTTCTATCTCAGCCTTCTCTCTCTCATACTCTTCATCACTCAGCTTCCTCCATATGCCATTTTCCTTGGAATTATCCTTCCCTCCTGTGTGGCTGCCTCTTGAACCTCTGATATGACCCTTATCAGTCATCTTCTTGAGTTCAATCCACCCTCTATGATTTGCACTAGCCTCTGCAGTAACAGTTCTCCCTACTACACCTCACCTCACCAAACCTCCTCTGTGCTTGGTCTTTTGGTAAGTATCGGTCCTCTTTCTAGAACCCTCCTGAGAAATTCTCTATGATCCTTCTAGGATTTTCTCCCACAACTAATCTGCATGAGAACATAATTTTCCTCTTGTACTTCAACCCTTAGTCGAAATACTAGGTCCTTGGCCACACTTCACTTTCTTTTCAGAAACCCTCACTAGTTTCCTTCATCACCGTCTTCAGAGACTATGACTTATTTGTTGAGATGTTTGTTGGGTGTTATAATGCCTATATTAATTCACCTAATATTTAATTATCAACTGGGGTTGGTAGGATTCGAGTTGCTACAAAATATTTGCGAAGGTAGAGGGTGTCGTGTAAATATTTTAACAAACAAAAGATTGAAAGATCCTTCAAAATGAAAAACCGAGTCAAACTCCTAAAAACTATCCAAGTAATTCCACTAGAACAGAATACTAAACCAGAACAAAATACTAGACTGAAGTATCAGACTATAAACAACTACTGAAAGAAAGATATAAACAATAATATTTATAAAGAAGTTTATTAAATAACTTCTAAGACTAACTATGCATAGAAAAGATTATATTGAACACATAATTATAACAACTAATTTGATAAATTATTTTATAAGCAACTAACTAACTCTTCAACGAAAATGCTAGGGTGCAAGGACAACTCAACTTACAAACAAGTAGGAAACTAAGAAGCAAGTAGAAAACTTAATAAATAAAACTTTAAATTATGTCCTACAATTTTCTTCTAAAGAATCATATAATGAAATTGGAACAATTTCTACTGCTGTGGATGATCTAACAAAATACTAATGTATTTACCTAACCATAAGACATCTAATACTAAATTTTATATGCAAATGAATAAACTAATCCAAAAGCGTAATGATAAAAACAACACAACAATATAAATCAAAGAAATCAAAAACAGACAAAATAAAACATAATTCCAAACAAACTCAAGACAAAAAGGATAAAGGTAAAACTTTAGTAAACAATCCAAAAAAACTGAACTTTTAGTCTTGATGGTGAATAGAACTGGGTTTTAACTGTTACAACCTAAGCATACATCATAAACTAAAGAAACGGAACTTAAAATGGCTAAAAACTCATAAAAACAATAAAAACAAAACAACAGGTTGAATGACAAATTGAATAGTAGGTCTGAAAGGGGCGACTGAATGACAGTTTAAACAAGTTGTCTGTATGACCGTCTCTATAATAAAAATAAAAAAAACTAACCTAAATGATCTAATTCTTCAGTTGAAGTTGTGCAAATGTAAATCTAAAGCATGGAATCAGTAAATAAACCTACTTAACAACAAATAATTAATTTTTAAACTAATTCATAAACAAAAGGAATCATTGCATATTAAACTAAGAAACAAACTGGAAATTAACTTAAATAAATTCATGACAGGAAAGAAATTAACAGAACTAAATTTAAATGAAAGTAAGCTATTTTATTTGCTTGGAAAATAAAGACTGGAAATAAAAGGACTGAAAATGAAATAACTGAAAGCAAACTAAAAGAAATCTATGTGTGCATCTAACTATTTAACTTTGAAAATGAACTATAGTACCGAAAGCAAGGAAATAAACATTTACAGTAATCTGATAAAAACAAACTAGAAATTAACTATGCTAACTACAATAGAAAAGGAGAACAAAAATAAACAAAGGAAATGAACCTCTGGTTGATGAGGGGCCCTCTCAACAATCAGAGGTGATTCCTGCTAACTCCTACGCAAATGAAATCATATACAGCAACACATACAGCTTCTTATTCTAAAATCAGAACATAGTTATAGTGTGCTTCTGGAACAATGACTAAACTGCTAGCTAAGAACCTAACTAAGCTCTCACACAGAGGCTGATATATATAATTATTTACAGAAATGAGCAAGTCGACCCTTTAGTTGTCGACTGCTCTCAAAATTTAGTCGATCATAAAGGCATTTAATTGATCACAAGCCAATGCATATCATTTTCCTTTCCCAACGCGATTCTGGTTCTTCCTCAGCGCGAACGTGGCATGATGTGGTATGCATGATCCTCCTTTATCGTGGTTGTGGAGATGTGTTGGACAGAGGCGAGCACACAACGGTGATCTTCTAGAACAAGAGCGCTCATTCATTCAAACATGTGGGCTAGTGGTAGTTCGGAGTTAAGCAAAGAAGGCCACGAGCGATCCTTATAGACTAAAGAAGTTTCACTCTTTGAACGTGTGGGTAGTAATCAATTTAGCATTGAGAGAAAACAGCATGCTGGCGATCCTTAGGTTGGGAGCTTCTTCAACATCCAAAGGCGTGGACAGCAAGTGGTTTGTAGAACTGTTCCAACATTTAATGCCTGAAGTCTTTTGTCAACAGCGTGCAATCTGGTTAACGAGCTGAGTGGTGAGCTGGAAAAATACCAACAAATATCGCGCGGTGAGTTGGAAAATGAGTTAGACATGTTGCACACATGGATAGCTGAATGCATTGTCTATTTATCCACCTGTTTAGCGGGCTGATGGTAAACATGCATAATTTCCACTGACATGTCTATTACGATCTTTCCTAAAAACTGTAATCTTGCAAACAAATACATAAGTTAATAAATATATCAAATGTGCTTCACATAATGCCAATTTTAATTAATAAAATCATAAAAATGATAATAATAACCAATGTTGCATAAACCTTAAATTTGTTCTTACCTAGTGCTAAATAACGATCTGCATGACATAAAATATGCAAAAGATAATGAAATATGTGTTTAAATGTGTTATTTAACTATCAAAAAAATGATAACAAAATGAGGCTCAATATTCCCCCAAACCAGAGAAATGCCAGGTCCCACTGAGCAAAAGAAAAATGACTTAAGAAAAAGGCGAAGCTGGCTAATAGCGGCCTTCGACTTGGAAAATGAAGAAAATAATTTAAACTTTAATATTATAACTTGTAAAAGAACATTTATTTCATGTTAGGTATTATGTGAAGACTTAATGGATTTGTTAAGTTTTTTAACAATCTTGTCTTGATAACTTTTCAGGTTCAAAATAATTCAACATTTATTCAGTAATTAAGTTACAAAAATTTCTGTAGAGCATATAAGAAAAACAATTCTATAGAAATAATGGTGATAAAAACGATGAAATAGAAAAAACTTCGATTAAAATATCACAGTATCATAACAAACCTTGAAATGTATATCATTAATAGGCATATATATTAATGAATGCATTTATAATTAGTTCAAGCATGTCCAAAGAAAAACTTTGGACATCTTGAACGTATAACACGAATACATATATCATATTCTTAATAGTTTTCATGCATGATTAAAATAAAAGGATGCTAATAGTAAAATGAAAACAAAAGAGCTTTCAAGGTCAATGCATCCATACAAAGGTAAGAAAACTATTTAACAAAACAAAATTTGGTTAGCAAATTTTAATCATTAATACTATAATACCACAATGTTTCATTTAGATCATCATTTGAACCATCATTCGATTCTCTGTACAGTCCTACATATAGCTCTTCATATTGATTTGCTCTGTAAAAGTATGCTTCATGCTATAACCAAGTTCCACTGCTTAAATGATCCTGAAAACACTTATCATTTGTTAGAGATAAATAGATCTGTCATAAATATAAATAAATAAAAACAGCCTAATTTTTCTTGATCCTCCCCCCAAACCAAATATATGGCGTGTCCTCAAGCCATGAGAGAGAAGATTTGATTGTTCCAAATAAAATAAAAAGTGTTATCATGTTGTTTATTATTTTGTAAGAAAAAGAAAAACTAACTAGTAAATGGAAATGATGCAAATATGTATATTCATGAAAAATATAACAGTGCTTAGAAAGACCACTCGAATGTTTTAAAAAAATATATAACTGAAAGAAATGCCATAGGAAAATCTAGTCATCCATGCCTTATTTAAAGATATCTTGTCATCAAAAAATATTTTAAGTTTACCCGGAAATGTGTGAGCTTTATAGCTATGGGTCCCATTTCTAAGATAATTATATCCTAGATATTGATTGAATTAGATGGCTGGATCCAAGCCCTACTTACAGCCATTCTCTAATGACATCATACTCTAATGACATCATAAACAATTGGCCTACACATGTATTTATATCTATTCTGGTTTTTAAATATATTATCATTTTTCCAAACCATGTGCATAGTGGTGCATTAACCAGATCTCTTTTACCCGATATTGCCCCACTACCAGCAGGCCTATTTAGTACCCCGACGGGTTTATCTAGGTACCATGCAAGCATAATCCCACTTCCAGCAAGCCTGTCCAGTACCCCGACGGGTTTACTTGCATTTATCGAGCTTCCTTGTTTTAATTTTTTACTTAGCATTGACCTGCTGCCAACAGGCCTGGTTAGTACCCCAGCGGGTTTTCCTTGTATAATGATATTAAATATATGGAATTCGATTGGTACTAGATCGTGTTAAGTCCTTCTAAACACATAATTCAATTTTGTAAAATAAACTTATAAGTAATTTCATAATGGCCTTAACCATAGATCATGTCAAAAGAGAATAACTTAAAGTAGTTCTTTGTCCTTACAGTCCTTCTTCTTCATAAAAGATAAGTAATGTTCCCCACAAGCAAAAATTCCACTTACTCTCAAGTTATCACCAAAATACTTGAGAGACAAGTTTTGATAAAAAGTATAGGATGAACTAGTTAATCCATAGGCATAAGGTGATATTTGAAAAAGATGATAATGAGAGTAGGTCTGTCAAGCAACCGTTCAAAATAGAAAATCAGAAATATACATGTCTAAATCAAAATACCAAAAACTATCTGAATCATAAAAGAAATGGTTTAGAGTGATATATAGAGAATTGTTTTTAATTGTCACTACAAGCTGTAAATTTCAAAAGTACTCCAAGAAAATTTAAGATACTTGATGAGTGTTTTAGTGTACTTCCCTTTTCTAAATAATACTCCATGAGCTGCTTATAGAGATAAAGTGTTTGTAACCAACTGCAAAACCACTTGTTAGATGACCCATATTTATTTATAAAAACATATATAACAATATAGAAAGGAAAAGAGTCACTTGTACTAAGCTTGTCAGAAATGGCTCTTATTTATTTGATAAAAAAAAAACATATTTACATAATATCCTATTCTACTTAGAAAGATAGAAAACAATTATATTCAAGTGTATGAATCCTTCCAATGTAACCAAGTTCGAAGCAAAATTAAAAATATACCTTTATCCACATACAAGAAAAATATAGCAGTGACTGTCTGGATACGAAGAACCAAGCAACCTATTTGATTTAGTAGCAATAATCATTGAAGGAGATGATGGTACGGTGGCTTGGTTGCCTCTTGGAACCATAGTTTAATGTAGCTTATGCACTCTAGGTTCTCTTCTTTATTTGTTATGTCATGAGGTCTTTCATCAAACCCTAGAATGTATACAGAATCTATGTTTAGTGATGGGGAATATTCAGGTTCTAATGTTTGTCCTTCATCAAATGAGATGCATTCTATGTCGATCTTATCTTCTTGTGGAAAAGGCCAAGTAGAAACTTCATTTTCTTCCGTATTGTCTATGACTCCTAAATCTACCACCTCTCCAGGTCTCGTATGAATTTCTTGTAATAATGTTGGTGAGATAGGTGAGGTGGGTAAATGTTGCAATGCAACACTGTAAGCATATTGTATTGCTTTATTATTGTTAGAATGTGGAATAGATTGAACAGGAATGTGAGTAGGACATAAAGGTATTTTATGAGAAGGTGGTTGTGGCCGGTGCAATTGATTGGCTTGTGTAGTTAATCCTACCTGGAAAATTTGTTGAAAATATTGTGGAAAGTGTAGAGGAACATGAAGTGTTGCAATATCCAAGAGAGTATCCCTATGATCATAAGATGAGATAGAAAGGCTTTGTGAACAAGGTTGATATGGGTTAAGATGAGGCTGCAACGACTAAGAAGAAGGTATATTCTTACTAGTCTTGAATTTTCCTCTTGAATACCTCCTACATAATTCACAAACATCATCATATGATAACTGAAATACATCACCTGTTCCCATCAGACTTAAAATTTCTAAATATTCATTTTTTATGCCTTTGAGTAAAAAAAAATTCAAGGTATCCTTCATCATATGATCTCTGAAGGTTGTATTGAAAGCTTTCGACATAGTTTTCCAAAATTTCTTCTTCTCCATGGGTTATTTCGAAGATGTCCTCCTTGACTCTACAATAATCTTGGTATCGTTTCAAGAATATATGTTTCATATCTTCCCAAGTTTGAATGCAGTTCCCACCTAGGCTCATGAACCATTGGAGGGCTGCTCCTTTCAAGGTAAGAGGAAAAAATTTTGATTTTGAACATCATATCCTCTACAGATTATTTCCAATTGAAATAAAAATTCATCAGGGTCTTCATTCTCTAGTCCGTGAAAATTTGGTAAAATGGATGGGGGAACGCGTTGTATTTGTGCCACTCCCCCTGGATCTCTAATAGGGAATTCAAAGGTAACAAATTCTTCATCCTTCTCCCATACCATATCGTCCCACAACATAGGCAGTTATTCATGTATTTATATTAAGGTTCCTCTTTCGAATGTTCCTGTCAGTTTGTTAGCATGATGGGTGGTGCTTACAACACCACTAAGTGATTTAAATGTTAAAATAAGTCACACACTTGCATGAAATAAATAAACTCACGCTAACTCTTTGTATAAAAGAAATAAATAGAATACTGAAAGGCAATGGGTGTGGGGGAACTAGTTTTAGTGTATCTACCTTTAGAATCTCTAGGTCTGTTCATGAAAAACTAAACTAAAGAAAAGCCTATGCTACTACTATTGCTATATTTGGGGGCGCCTGTTATAATAGATGCACGGGTTCTTACCTCTCTTCTTACTGCTCCCCCGCCACCAGCCTATAGGGAAATTCTATTTATTCTACCGTGACAAAACAACTCCCCGGCAACGGCACCAAAATGTTGGGTGTTATAATGCCTAGATTAATTCATCTAATATTTAATTATTGACCGAGGTTGGTAGGCTTCAAATTGCTACAAAATATATGCGAAGGTAGAGGGTGTCGTGTAAATATTTTAACAAACAAGAGATCGAAATATATTTCAAAATGAAAAACCGAGTCAAACTCCTAAAAACTATCCAAGTAATTGCACTAGAACAGAATACTAAACTAGAACAAAATACTAGACTGAAGTATCAAACTATAAACAACTACTGAAAGAAAGATATAAACAATAATATTTATAAATAATTTTATTAGATAACTTCTAAGAATAACTATTCATAGAAAAGATTATATTGAAAACATAATTATAACAACTAATTTGATAAATTATTTTATAAGCAACTAACTAACTCTTCAAGTGAAAGGCTAGGGTGCAAGGACAACTCAACTTACAAACTAGGAAACTAAGAAGCAAGTAGAAAACTTAATAAATAAAACTTTAAATTATGTCCTACAAGTTTCTTCTAAAGAATCATATAATGAAATCAGAACAATTTCTACTACTGCGGATGATCTAACAAAATACTAATGTATTTACCTAACCATAAGACATCTAATACTAAATTTTATATGCAAATGAATAAACTAATCCAAAAGCATAAGGATAAAAACAACACAACAATATAAATCAAAGAAATCACAAACAGACAAAATAAAACATAATTCCAAAAAAACTCAAGACAAAAAGGATAAAGGTAAAACTTTAGTAAACAATCCAAAACAACTGAACTTTTAGTCTTGATGGTGAATAGAACTGGTTTTAACTGTTACAACCTAAGCATACATCATAAACTAAATAAACAGAACTTAAAAATGACTAAAAACTCATAAAAACAATAAAAACGAAACAAGAGGTCGAATGACAGATTGAACAGTAGGTATGAAAGGGGCGACTAAATGGCAGTTTAAACAAGTTGTCTGTATGACAGTCTGTATAATAAAAATAACAAAAACTTGTTATAAAACAAGACCGCAGAGCAATAACAAATATACAATTAAATCAATAAATAAGATGTGAAACACATTAAAACATTACAGAGAGACACAGATATAACGTGGTTCACCCAAACAATGGGCTACGTCCACAAATAAATTGCTAGTCCTTTTATTACAGTCCAGAAAGATGAAGTGATACATTCTGCAACAAAACTGCTGCACTTCCTCTTCACGCTGTCACAGTCTCTCCCACACAATCACAGAGATTGTTTACAATACAAAATAATACCATACACAGTCGTGTTACAATGCTTTCTTTTATAGTGGAAATACCATGGGAAAATACTACGGTTAACCCAATACCATGGGTCTGTAAAACTATTGGCCAACACACATCCCAAAAAAAATTCTCAAGGGCGCTACCCCCGAACCCCAAGGCAGGGGGAATGAGTGTACAGTACACCTGGGTTACAAACACAACTAAATAATATCTCTAGATCTGGAATATTAGGCTCCACAACCAACAAAACTAACCGAAATGATCTAATTCTTCAGCTAAAGTTGTGCAGATGAAAATCTAAAGCATGGAATCAATAAATAAACCTACTTAACAACAAATAATTAATTTTAAACTAATTCATAAACAAAAGGAATCATGGCATATTAAGCTAAGAAACCAACTAGAAATTAACTTAAATAAATTCGTGACAGGAAAGAAATTAACATAACTAAATTTAAATGAAAGTAAGCTATTTTATATGCTTGGAAAATAAAGACTAGAATAAAAGGACTGAAAATGAAATAACTGAAAGCAAACTAAAAGCAAGCTATGCGTGCATCTAACTATTTAACTTTGAAAATGAACTACAATACATAAAGCAAGGAAATAAACATTTACAGTAATCTGATAAAAACAAACTAGAAATTTACTATGCTAACTACAACAGAAAAGGAGAACAAAATTAAACAAAGGAAATGAACCTCTGGTTGATGAGGGGCCCTCTCAGCAATTAGGGGTGATTCCCACTAACTCCTACGCAAATGAAATCATATACAGCAACACATATAGCTTCTTATTCAGAAATTAGAACAGAGTTACAGTGTGCTTCTGGAACAATGACTAAACTGCTAGCTAAGAACCTAACTAAGCTCTCACACAAAGGCTGATATATATAATTCTTTACAGAAATGAGCAATTCAACCCCTTAGTGGTCGACTTTTCTCTAAATTTAGTCGATCATAAAGGCGTTTAATTGATCACAAGCCAACGCATATCATTTTCCTTTCCCAACCCGAGTCTGGTTCTTCCTCAGCGCGAACGTGGCATGATGTGGTATGCATGCTCCTCTTTTATCGTGGCTATGGAGACGTGTTGGATAGAGGAAAGCACACAGCGGTGATCTTCTGGAATGAGAGCACTCATTCATTCAAACACATGGGCTGGTGGTAGTTCGGAGTTAAGCAAAGGAGGCCACGAGCGATCCTTGTAAACTGAAGACGTTTCACTCTTTGAACACGTGGGTAGTAATCAGTTTAGCGTTGAGTGAAAACAGTGTGATGGCGATCCTTAGGCTGGGAGCTTATTCAACATCCAAATGTGTGGACAACAGGTGGTTTTCATAATTTTTCCAACGTTTAATGCCTAAATTCTTTTGTCAATAGTGTGCAATCTGGTTAACAAGCTGAGAGGTGAGCTGGAAAAAATGAATATCACGTTGCGAGCTGGATAATGAGTTGGACATGTTGTACACATGACTAGCTGACTGCGCTGCCTGTTTGTTCATTTGTTTAGTGGGCTGATGGTAAACATGCATAATTTCACTAACGTGTCTCTTACAAGCTTGCCTAAAAACTGTAATCCTACAAACAAATACATAAGTTAATAAATATATCAAATGTGCTTCACATAATGCCAATTTTAATTAATAAAATCATAAAAATGATAATAATAACCAAAGTTGTATTAACCTTAAATTCATTCTTGCCTAGTGTCGAATAGCGATCTGCATGACATAAAATATGCAAAAGATAATGAAATATTTGTTTAAATGTGTTATTTAACTGTCAAAAAATGATAACAAAATGAGGCTCAACAATGTATTCACTCCTGCTGCTACCCCTTGCATGCATACACTCCTCCCAAAGTAGATATCCATGCCTACAACTTACTGCTCAGGCTACAAGCCTCTTCTCCACTTGCATACAAACTCTTCTTCTTCTCAGACTGCTGCTGGTCTGTCTTCTCATCATCTTAGAACACCTTCTTGTTCTCGTGTTCTTTCTCTCTTCACCAGACTAAACTTACCCTCTTTCCTTGGACTTTACACGTGGTCTTGAACTTCTGCGTTCATTGTTGGTCGACCTTTGTCACGACCTCTTGCACTGCCTACGTGTGCATCCATCCTCTTGCACTAAGCTTCTCCTCCACATGAGCTTCTCCTTGCTCTAATACCAAAATTGGTGCAGGCCAGATCGACCACATCCAACCCAACCAGCACCTCTAGGATCTGGTGGCTCCTACACTTAGCAGGACTGCTAAACTTGGCTCTCGTTCAAATTCTCCTCCAAAATTTCCTCCCCGCAATTCCACTTCCGCAACAGAATTTCTACCTGCGGGTTACAGGATGTGGGATGTCAACTTTCCAAGTTGTTCCCCTGCAATTCCCTTTCCACCACTTTCTCCCCGCATCAAGATTTCCTCATGCAGGATGCGGGATGTCAACTCCTAAAAGTTGCTCCCCCGCAATTCTTCTCAGTCATAAATCTTTGTGGCCTTCTCCACGACCATCGATCTCCTTCTTGATGCGGATCCATTGTCTCCCACGCAACTTCCACTGCAGATCTCTCCTGGATTATTCGATCTCCGTCTACGGACTCGGTCCCTGTCGTTCATTCCCTACAAAAATTGTTAATGGCGGAAACTCTACCTGCTGCATCGATTAACCATTAAATCAATCAATACATCCTGCAATATCTAATATTAGTTAGCCTATCACTCTTATGCATGCATCTACAACCCTTCTCAACCATTCAAGCAACAATTTAACACTGGAATCAATAAATACATAGATGTTCAGAAAAACCATCGAAGTTGTCTCTGCACAGGCACATAGCTCAAACTATAAATGCATAGAGGCTAATAACACTACAAACACACAGCTACTCTTCCTATTAAACAATACACACACACAGCTCAAATCTCCTTCTTCAGTCTTAAAACATTTACAAATGGAAACCATACGTAGGCTTGATCTTCCCTTCTACGACTTGGGATTCTAACCCTGAAGAACAGAACCCCCTATACTTCTCTACTCTGCCTATTTAACCTAAACGGTTACCTCCTACATTGAGTGGTCCTGCAACTAAAAACAAACCACTACCGCGCATCACGAAAACATCCCTATCACAATGAACAACTAGTGGCTTGATCTCCACGCAGGGATTCATGATCCTCCATCACTCCTATCGCTACTAACAAACTGTGACTCATCAACAACCAAAAAACATGCCACAGCATGTGACCAAATCATCACATTGTTGGCATGATACAATGCATGACTCATTCAATACTGATGCCTATCAGATTAGATTTTTCATGCCTATGCATGCTATCTAGAAATAAACTCTTTACGGGAAATTTACAATGGTTTTACAATAAACCCCTCCTTGGGCAGATGTCAAGACCTTAGGGTCTGACCAGAAATTTAGTAGTTGGCCTTGAGAGCTAATGCTCCTGCATGATAGAGCATAGTAACCATCTCTGATACCATGTTAGAATATTGAGAATATGCATGAACATACAAGAATATGTTTTAGAACATACAAATCAATAGCAAGAATCTACTAGTTTGCCCTTTTATCTTGTACAAGGAACAATAATCAAAGTAAGTAAGCAAGAGACAAGAAAAAAGAATGATACACCAAATATATGTGGTAAAACCCCATATGGGGAAACATCCACAGGAATATATTGTCTTCCTATTATTCAAAAATCTCCAATCTTACACTTGAGATTCACTCCACGGGAATATATTGTCTTCTTATTCATGTTTTCTTCATCTACCAAGTGTTGGTTTAGTTTTGGATGGAAGAAACATCCCTTCGCTTCCATCTTTCAAGATTCCACAAGCAATTTGGAATAATGGCTTGTTTCCCATTCATTTTCTATTTCCAAAATGGTATTTTGGCCAATTCCTCTTGCTTTGAAAAAGGTTATCTTGGAGGTCTTAGCTCGAGTCGATATATTACTATAAATTTATTTCAATGCTCTGAAATAATCTAATGCCAACCTCATTTCAAGTCTTAATAAATCATTGTTAAATTCCCAACCCAATCATGTTTCCCAGAAACATAGATAAGCAATAATAAATATTTATAACATGAAAAACATGAGATATTTTACTCTTTTAAACCAGCAATACATACACACATAAATTTTTGGTAGATATTTGAGAGATTTTTTTGTCAATGTGACCCTTAAAAAAACTTGCAGGAAAACCAATGAGATAGAGTAGAAGTTCTTTATTATCTTTCAGAAGAAACACATAGATCTGATACACAACATTCTCACAAACTTATCTCATTAATCCAAGCCTCATATTTTAAACCTGATCACTATTGAATACCTTGGGATGTGTGCCCTGTCTATAGAATTTGAATCTCTAATACCATATATAAATATATCCTTGATGCAAAGAAGAAGCACAAGAGGTATATCTTGCTACAGGATAATTCTCACAGGCATGCACAAGGAAAATAGAGAGAAGATAGGGAGACTGAATCACATGAAGAAGAGATGAATATCTCCTTCCATTGATTAATGATGAATAATAGTGTACATAAATAGTACATCCCTCATAGGTAAATTCAAGTTGCATAGTAGACAACGCATCTAGCTCAGAAAGAATACTAACTGAATATGATAAATCCCCATAGGTGGCTAAAGCAATTTCCTAGTCGGTCAAGAACCTCATGAATTAGCTAAAGCATGAGTGAGTTGTCATGGATGATGGAAAAACATGCTAATCCTAGAATCTAGAGAGAAAATCATGGAGGATGGGTTGGAAGAAAAAGATAGCAGTTTCGTAGTTGACTAGCTTTACCTTATCCACTAAAAATCTGAAATAAATCAGTATAAAGACAGAATCTGTAGGAAGGTATAGTTACTAATTCCAGCAGTCAATAAAGTTGGAAGGATCTAACCAGAATTAGGATAAATGCGTTCTTGGGGTATATATGGAAAGTGTTGACCAAGTGGTGCAAGTGGATGCCAACTATCTAGGCTAGTAGGTAGGAATTTAATAAAAAATGATAAAATATTTTATCCTAAGTATGAAGTGGGTTTATAATATCCCAACACCCCCCTTTAAGTATGACTTTATGATGATATGTATGAGATAATAATATGCATATGGATGCATGTAGTTGCATATACGTGTATATAGGTGTATATTGGGTCCAGCAATAAGGCTATGGTCACCCTTTACAATTATTCATGTCTAGAAAAAATAAGAAAAGAGGAAAAACCACATGGGGAAAATCCACCCTCAAGAAAGGACAACGCACAAAATTTTAAACATGTGTTCAATATGTCTTTATCTTCACTTGAATGAGTTGAATGAACTTATTCTGGTGAAATATTTTGATGAAGAAATTGTAGACTCTGTGATCATGCGCTAGAGTGTAGAATATGCAAGAAAGAAGAGGAGATACTTCATGTATCTCATCATATGATGAATTAGGAGCATTATATAAATGATTCTACCTACTAAAATACTCTTACCTGCAAACATATAAATATGAAAAATAAAATATATATATGCATACTCATTCCCAAAGAGTACAAAAATTAAGACAGTCAGTTCTTTGTGATGATGATTTTAATGTCCTCTTTTTGGAAATTTTATCAAAATTACCAATTCTTCAATTCTTTCACAATGCACTCAAATTCATCTTCTTACAACTCTAGTTATATGGATTCAATTGCTTCCAAAATTCCTCCAATTGCTTTCAAACTTGGTGAGTAAGGTCCTGAGGGGTAATGGGACATATTATCACATATATCAGACATATAATCAACTGATATACCCAACCATGGTATGCAATTTTCAAGGGAATAAGTTTTGGGACAAGACTAGTCAATTTGGGAGGTGGAAATCCCCCCTGGGTCCTGAAACAAATATCTTCACAACACTGTACCACCTTCACTAATGGTGGGTATTATACTTGGATATGTTATAATACATTAATTAAAGTATATTTTAAGCATCATATGTGGTTTTGGGTTCCACTAGGTATCCAAGAGAACTCCACGAATTTACTAGCAGTTTTGAGGTTCCCACCCCCAATGGTAGATGACTCCAAATAGATCCAAATTCTCTCAAATTGTACCATAAGGTGTATGAGTGATATAATAACTTAATTATAATGTTCAGGGATTTATTATTTCCTTCCAATTACTTCTGAAAGTCTATATCAAATTCTGAATAAGATAGATGCTTTAACTAGCAATTTTGGGGTTCAAATCCCCCCAGGGTGAATGATAGAAATGGCTTCCAAAGTGTGCTACAACCCACTATAATTCTCAAATTTAATGAGGGTATATATAGAATACATTATAATAGACTCATATACATAACCAATCGACCTCACATGGCTGTTATCACTTCTTTCAATCAGATATAAAAAACCAGTTTTGGACCCTTGGGGAAACGAGATGTAGATTGCTCCAAATGATATGAAATTCGACCCAATTGCCAAAAATTCTCAGTTACTGAACATGAAACCAATATTATACATTAATTATATTTCATTCTTTCATAAATCATCAATGGTGCACACATATATTTGATTCCATCAATATTGCAAGAGTTTACAACAAGGTATTGGGGAAATGGCATTGTTTCTTCAATATTGGACAATAATACATGATATATATTGGACTTTACACCTGATATATTTATTAACTTTAAATACATATAATTTAAATCATAATACAAAATAATGGAGCAAGATAATCTCCCTCAAAGAGATGAATATCTCACCAAGTGCGCCTCACTCCATAGAGCCGAAATATGGTGAGAAAACTTGAGATGAATGGAAGAAAAAACTGATACTGAGATGTCCATGAACTTCATGTAGCTTGCACCTGTAACTTATGACTCCATTTAATCTCCTTTAAATAATTGAGTGTCCTCTCCAAATCACCAATTAGGATGGGAATATTTCACCCTCGAAATTGGCTAAGGAAAGGAACTAGTCATCCACTAGCTCTCTCTTCACAAACCCAAATTCATAAAATGATAAAAAATCTCCTTCTCATGGATGATCCCTGTATTTTATAAATATTATTGGTCTTATAAGGTCCCAAATCCATCCATAAACCAAATCCAAGTTGAATTGGTGTGGTTGCTCATGCTATGCCATGTGGCCTCTCTCTTCACCTTCCCTCTTCTCCCAAATTCAGGTAGGAGCCTCTTGGCCTTCTCCAACTCCCAAATTAGACCTCTAATATGCTCTATTCAGACCTGACATATCATTATGTCAGTATTTAATCCTTCAAATATGACTTGTGTCATAACTGTCATAGAATCTCGATCATTGGTGTCATAGATGTCGTAAATGTAAGGAGAATCTAGCCAAGTGTCCATGAAACTCTCATTTGGCTCTTCCTCTCCCATGTAAGTTACAATTCATCCCAAATTCGACATATGAATTATATTTATAAGTATATTAACCTTATAATCCATCCAAAAACATTAGGCTTCCCATATATTCAAGATTGCAAGAGGAGGATGCCATATGGCACCAATTTTCTAGCTTGTGTGGGCCCCATAGTCTCCATGTGTCTCCATGATCCATTGCCACTTCAATTTTCTCTTGTATTTATTTAATAAGCTACATTATTAAATATTTATCCTTTTCTAATGTCTAAACATCATTTTTTATCCCCCTTATTCCAAATCTCAAAGCTTCCACCCCCAACCTAGGAAACTAGTGATTTTCCTCCTTGGCAATTATTTGACTTTTAGCATCCATTTGACAAATTTAATGAATATGGAGAATGTGATTTGTCCATTGTGACCCAATGAAAAATTTGGGACATTACAAATCCTCCCTTCCCAATATTTCTTGTCCTCAAGCAATTTCAAACATGGTTGTTGAAGAACCTGCTTTCTATATGATTCTTTGAAGTTGCCACTGAGCTTCCCACTTTGAGTCTTTGAGATTCCATGAATATTTTAGAGAGGAACCACCATAATTTATGCTGCACTAATTTTATCAACATCACCTTATTAAGTGGGGAATCCATCTCCCATACTGCTTGTTTCCCAAAGAATTTGGAATCAATGGGACTAAAAACTATCTCGGGGTCCCATTGCTTGCGATGCACTCCAAAAATTAAGAGTTCTCTCCAACTCATACCATTAGGAAAGAGAATTCCTAGATTCCATTTTCTTGTATGAATTCTTCCAAACATCATGAGTACATAATATATATCATCAAAGTACATAACAACATAATAAAAGGATACATCAAGGAGGTGCCTCATCAAAAAATCATGAAAGTGCTTATACCTCCAAGTGAGTAGACTACTATTTTCCAAGAGCATACATGCTTCAAGTGACCAGTCAAATCTGCTCCAATGACATAGGTAAGGATCCAATGTCCTATAATTTTGCTCCCAAATAATTTAATATGCATCAAAATAATAATCATCCATTTTTTCTTTCATCCAAGAAGTGAATGAACAAACTCCACCAAAATATGAACCAAATAAGGAGCAAATAAAACATGAAGACTTCAAGTGGCTGAAAGAATTCTCATCAATACACCCATGAATATGTATATCATCATGAAATAAAATAGGATGTTGCTTCCAATAATAATTTTCCTCAATCATATCCCTCTTCACCCAAGGATCGGATGAAGTTTCTCCAACATCAAATGAACCAAGTGTTGAGCAAGAAAAACCATGAGTCTTCAAGTGACTCAAATGCATATCATAGGTGCATCCATGTAGATGTGCATCATCATAAAGTAACAAATGATGCTGCTGAAAATGTGAATAATAGTGTTCTCCAACCATGTCATCATAAAAATTAAATATAGGAGTTTCATACTCCTCATGTGGCACCATCAAAAAGAACCCTTTCACCCATACTTCATTGAGACTAATGCTGCAAAACATGCAATTGTAAGATGTAGGAGAATGAACTAACTCACCCAAATGATAAAAAAGTGCATAATTTTCATCATGGTAAGGATCCATATGGGTAGTAGCATACAGCTCCTTCAAAAGGGTGAAACCTTTGTCATAGATTGGTTCCAATATAGAGGAATCATGCTCTTCTTTAAAAATTGCATAACCTTCATCAAGAGACAATTCAAGTTCCTCTTCCACCACATCAAGTGTTTGGATCTCTTCAAGTTCATCTTCAAACACATCAAGTACATTCAAATTTCAAAATTTCTCATGATCCACCCTGTCATTAGAATCCTTCAAACAATCTACAATTTGACAATCTAAAACATAGGAGGAAAAACAAGTGTTTTGCAACTTTTCAAGAAGTTGCTCATTTTGAATTGTAAGCTTATGAATAACTTCATTATTATTCAATTAGGATTCATGTAAACATTCACTAATATCAATGGAATATTTCTATCAAAAATCAAATACATGAAAATACCTTTGATGTTGCACATTGCTCTTTGAATCTTCTCGATGTCTTCAAGGAAGGATGGCTCCTCCAAGGAAGTAGCTCTCCAACAAGAATTTGATACCAATTCTTGAGTGTCATGGAGTATGATAAGGGCCTCTTGGATCTTCTTTTAATTCATATTTAAGTACCCTTCAATAAAATGAGGCTTTTGCAAATGAACCTCCTCATCTTCCTCCTTCTTGCTTGGACCAACTTCATGAAGCTCAAGTGGTCATGGGGAAGTTGATCTTGTTTCTTCTTCAACTGCTACAAGGTATTCATTTTCATGTTTAATGTAATTTTTTCTTGCAGCAACACTTTCAAAAGTTATCTCTATTTCACCAACATAGAGGTGTGATAAACCATCATTAGGTACTCCTTCATAGTTCAAACATCCATCTATAGATGCCCTTTGGTCCATGTCCATAGTAGAATTTGTTTCGGAATGATATTCAATAGTTTCAAGGTACTCTTCTTCCTTCTCATGTGATGTTTCCTCATATTTTCAAATTAATTTTGGAGTGACTTTCTATCCTCTTGATGTAATGCCTTTTCTTCTTCACCACCCATGGAAATTTGTAGCTCCTTGGTCTCCTCCCTACTTGTGCATTGATGATTATTCCTTAATGAGTTCTTATTTTAATTATTTTTCATAAATTCCTTCAACCAATAATTAAGGTATTCAAAATAAATGGTTTTATGTGTCTCTTCATGATGTAAACTTCTACTACCCATAAATTGGCTAGCCATCAATTCGAATGCTTGCTTAACCTGCATGGTCATATCATCACCACATGACTTAATGACTTTAATCAATTCATCTATACCATCCATAACTTTAATAGGTGCCAAGACCATGCTCTTATACCATTGTAATTTCCCATTTTTTTAAATTTTATCAAAATTACCAATTCTTCAATTCTTTCACAATGTACTCAAATTCATCTTCTTACAACTCTAGTTATATGGATTTAATTGATTCCAAAATTCCTCCAATTGATTTCAAACTTGGTGAGGAAGGTCATAAGGGGTGATGGGACATATTATCATATATATCAGAAATATAATCAACTGACATACCCAACCATGGTCTGAAATTTGAAAGGGAAGAAGTTTCGGGACAAGACTAGTCAATTTGGGAGGTGGAAATCCCCCTTGGGTCCTGGAACAAATATCTTCACAAAACTGTACAACCTTCACTAATGGTGGGTATGATACTTAGATATGTTATCAAAAATTAATTAAATTATATTTGAAGAATCATATGTGTTTTTGGGGTTGAATAGGTATCCAAGAGAACTCCATGATTTTACTAGTAGTTTTGAGGTTCCAACCCTCAATGGTAGATGACTCCAAATAGCTCCAAATGCTCTCAAATTGTACCAGAATGTGTATGACTGATATAATAAATTAATTTTAATTTTAAGGGATGTATTATGGCCTTTAAATTACTTTTAAAATTCTATATCAAATTCTGAATAAGATAGATGCTTTAACTATCAATTTTGGGGCTCAAATCTCCCCCAAGGTGAATGATAGAAATGGATTACCAAGTGTGCTGAAACCCACTCAAATTCTAAAATTGAAGCATGGGATATGTATAATAAATTATCATAGACTCATATACATAACCAATCTACCTCCCATGGTTTTTAATACTTCCTTCAATCAAATATAAAAAACTAGTTTTGGACCCTTGGGGAAACGAGATGTAGTTTGCTCCAAATGATATGAAATTCGACCCAATGGACACAAATTATTAGTTAATGAACATGAAACCCATATTATACATTAATTACAGTTCATTCATTCATAAATCATCAATGTTGCACACATATATTCGATTCCATCAAGATTGCAAGAGTTTACAACAAGGTATTGGGGAAATGGCACTGTTTCTTCAATATTGGACAATAATACATGAGATATATTGGCATTTCGACCTGAGATATTTCTGAACTTGAAATAAAGAGAATTTAAATCAGAATACAAAATAACGTATCAAGATAATCTCCCTCAAATAGATGAATATCTCACCAAGTGCGCCTCACTCCATAGAGCTGAAATATGGTGAGAAAACTTGAGATGAATGGAAGAACAAGGTTATATTGAGATGTACATGAAATTCCTATAGCTTGAACCTGTAACTTCTGACTCAATTTAATCTCCTTTAAATAACTGATTTTCCTCTCCAAATCACCAATTAGGATGGGAATCTTTCACCCTCAAAATTGGCTAAGGCAAGGAACTAGTCATCCACTAGCTCTCTCTTCACCAACCCAAATTCATAAAATGATAAAAAAGCTCCTTATCATGGCTGATACCTATATTTTATAAAAATTATTGTTATTATAAGTTTCCAATCTCATCCATAAACCAAATCCAATTCGAATTGGTGTGGTTTCTCATGTTATGCCATGTGGCCTCTCTCTTCACCTTCCCTCTTCTCCCAAATTCGAGTAGGAGCCTCTAGGCCTTCTCCAACTCCCAAATTAGACCTATAAGATGCTCTATTAAATCCTAACATGTCATTATGTCATTATTTCAGCCTTCATATCTGAATTGTGTCATAACTTTCATAGAATCTCCATCATTGGTGTCATAGATGTCATAAATGTAAGGGAAATCTAACCAAGTGTCCATGAAACTCCCTTTTGCCTCTTCATCTCCCATGTAAGTTACAATTCATCAAAAATTAGACCTATGAAGTATATGGACAAGTATATTAACCTTATAATCCATCCAAAAACACTATGCTTCCTATAGATTCAAGATTGCAAGAGGAGGATTCCATGTGGCACCAATTTTCTAGCTTGTGTGGGCACCATAGTCTCCATGTGTCTCCATGCTCCATTGCCACTTCAATTTTATATTTTATTTATTTGATAAGATACATTATAAAATATTTATCATATTCTAATTTCTAAACATCATTTATTATCCCCCTTATTCCAAATCTCAAAGCTTTCACCCCCAACCTAGGAAACTAGTGATTTTCCTCCTTGGAAATTATTTGACTTTTAGCATCCATTTGACAACTTTCATGAATATGGAAAATGTGATTTGGCCATTGTGACCCAATGCAAAATTTGGGACATTACAATGATGTGGATCACATATCTTTCTTCCAATATGATTTATTGCCTTCCCAAATCATATATGATGTTGAAAAGACTCAGATATATCAGAAATACTATCTAATGGAACAACAAAGACCAAATCTTCAGTGTCTCCATGAGGATAGAGGGCTAGACTAGGAAAAAGATGAGCAATTGGGGAAAACTTATGAGTGTAAAAATATGAATGATGGATGGAATTGAGATATGAACCATAGTTGTTTATAAAATGTCCAAAAATGTGTAAGATAATTCCAATCATGACTAAGTTAATGTACAACCAACCAATGAAAAATAGACAAGACTTGAAACCATTTGATATAAATAACATTGCATAAGAAACCAATGAGGAATCAAGTAGTGAACTTGGGGTTTGTATAGTCTTAGGAGTATTCAGAGGTATGGTATATGGTATAGATAGTGGTATGGATGGTTTCATGACATGCATATCATCCTGAAAATATGCTTATAAATCAAAATTATTATCATTTTGAATGAAGTGAGGAAGAGTTTCTTAAAGACATGTCAAGATCTAGTGAAAAATCACAATCATTGGGAGATGAATCTAGGAGACTGATAGGTGGATTATAAAATAAGGAAACTGTGATATATCAAAATATAAATCTATATCATAGATTTGAGGAAAGGATTTAACTCTGGAACTCAAGGCATATTTTATATCACCTTGGAACTATGCACTATGACAGTGTTCTGAAGAATCAGCAGGCTACTCTAGCTCATATGGAACTTCGATGTTATGATTCTCAAGAAGCTGAGACATGATGTTCATATTCTTCTTGAAACATTTATTCTTGAGATGAAATCCCTTGCTGCAATAAGAACACTTGGATGTTCTCCCTTTCTTCTTGACTTTCTTCATTGAACCTTCATCAGTAGGCTTCGAAGTTTCATCTTCATTATCTGACTTTGGCTTCTTCTCTTTTGACTTGAAATTATTGCCTACTTGAACTATGAGAGCGTCATCCTTGCCCTTGGAATATCTAAGAGCACCCATATGGATCAATTTATCTTTCTCCTTTGTTAGTGAGTCAAAGAATGTACTCAAAGAAGGCATTTTCCATGTAGAAATGGCAATCCTAGTAGCATGAAAAGTAGACACAAAAAATAAGTATCAATTGATATTCTTTCTTCTCAATCCCAAATTGCTTGAGAAATAGAATAAGTGACTTGAATTTGGTGAATAAACCCTTAATATAATTAAAACCACTTGGAATTAATGAGAATAACGCATTCTCCAACTGATGTGCTCTTATCTCATCTTGAACTCCAAAGAGAGACTCAATTTTGGTATATACTTGGTTTGGATTGGTCAAAGCATCTAGATGAAAGAGTATATCAGGGGTAATAGAGAGAAAATCAATCCATAGGCTTCATCCAACCTCTTATGCCACTTAGCTTTCTCAACAACAAAATTTGGTTCATTTTCTAAATCCATAGAAACTTTATAGATTCCCTTACTGCGCAATAGAATGCCAATTTTGGATTTCCATTCATGATAGTTTAAGGGAGTCAAGATCATAGCTGAAGAAGAATCCATACTGATATGTTGATGCACTCAAGGAGATACTCTCTGCAACTTGCACAAATAAAACTGGGAGAAAATATTGTAAGCTTAACAACCAGCTCTTCTTCAGAGATGAATAGGAGACCAGATGTGCTCTAATAGAGAGACCAGATAGCTCCTCAACTCTGTTCAACTTTAACAACCTTGTGCTCTGATACCATGTAGAAATTTCATCTTTTATACCATGTAGAAATAAGGCCTCGATGCAAATAAGAAGCACATGATGTAGATCTTTCTATAGGATAATTCTCACAAGCATGCACAAAGAAAGTAGAGAGAAGATACGGAGATTGAATCACATGAAGAAGAGATGAATATTGGAGTGTATATTTCCATTAATTAATGATGACTAATAGTGTACATAAAAATTACATCCCTCATAGGTAAATTTGAGTTACATAGGATATAACTCATCTAGATCAGAAAGAAGGCTTACTAAATATAATAAACCCCCATAGGTGGCTAAAACACTTTCATAATCAGTAAATAACCTCACGAATCATATAAACCATGAGTTTTTTTTCATGGATGATGGAAAAACATGTTAATCCTGGAATCTGGAGAGAAAATCATGGAGGATGGGTTGGCAACAAAAGCTAGCAGTTTCCTAGTTGACTAGCTTTACCTTACCCACTAAAAAGTTGGAATAAATAAGTAATAATACAGAATCTACAGGAAATATAAGTTACTAATTTTGGAATTCAATAAAGTTTGCAAGGTCTAACCAGAATCAGGATAAAGACGCTACTGGGGTATATATGGAAAGTGTTGACCAAGTAGTGCAAGTGGATGCCAACTATCTAGGCTAGTAGGTAGGAATTTAATCAAAAAAGATAAAATATTTTATCCTAAGTATGAAGTAGGCTTATAATATCCCAACAATATCTTCCATCTAACTTCCTTGGGATTTTTTCCCTCTTCTACTGTTGCAAATCTTCCCTCTCTACAATTCACCCTCTCATTTTATGTTGGTGAATTCACCATCTCAAAATCTATCTCAGTCTTTGATGAATTTTCCCTCTCGCTCTCCAAATCAAGTGCACCCACTCTCTCCCATATGTGTGCCCTCTCTTTTTTCTATAATATGACCTCCTATCTCATAAATTCTTGCTCTCCTCATGCACCAATTCGCTCAGCCTCAATAGCTTTTCACTATCTCACTTATGCACCATTTTTCCTGCATGCATTTTCTGTAGGAAAACTTAAAAAAGAGTTTTTCTTATGCATGAAGTAAGGTTAAGGGTCCAAAACTTTTTCTTGTAAACATTTCAACACTCCCTCTTTACAAGGAAAGTGTTCAACACCACTCCCATCTTGCCCCTGAAATGAACAAACTTTCCCTTCATCAGTGACTTTGTGAGAATGTCCACTACATGCTTATCTATAGACAGATACTGAAGCTCAAATGCTTTCCTATGAACATGATTTTGAATGAAATAGTATTTTATGTCAATATGTTATGACTGGGCATGAAATATTGGATTCTCTATAAATATCATGCAACTTTGATTGTCACAATAGATCATAGTTGGCCTCAACTATGATCTATTGGATACTCTAGCTCATATGGAACTTCGATGTTGTGATTCTCAAGAAGCTGAGACATGATGTCCATATTCTTCTTGAAACATTTATTCTTGGGATGAAATCCCTTGCTGCAATAAGAACACTTGGATGTGCTCCCTTTCTTCTTGACTTTCTTCATTGAACCTTCATCAATAGGCATCGAAGTTTCATCTTCATTATCTGACTTTGGCTTCTTCTCTTTTGACTTGAAATTATTGCTTACTTGAACTATGAGAGCGTCATCCTTGCCCTTGGAATATCTAAGAGCACCCATATGGATCAATTTATCTTTCTCCTTTGTTAGTGAGTCAAAGAATGTACTCAAAGAAGCCATTTTCCATGTAGAAATGGCAATCCTAGTAGCATGAAAAGTAGACACAAAAACTGAGTATCAATTGATATACTTTCTTCTCAATCCCAAATTGCTTGAGAAATAGAAGAAGTGACTTGAATTTGGTGAATAAACCCTTAATAGAATCGAAACCGCTTGGAATTAATGAGAATAACGTATTCTCCAACTGATGTGCTCTTATCTCATCTTGAACTCCAAAGAGAGACTCAATTTTGGTATATACTTGGTTTGGATTGGTCAAAGCATCTAGATGAAAGAGTATATCAGGGGTAACAGAGAGAAAAGCAATCCATAGGCTTCATCCAACCTATTATGCCACTTAGCTTTCTCAACAATAGAATTTGGTTCATTTTCTAAATCCATAGAAACTTTATAGATTCCCTTACTGCGCAATAGAATGCCAATTTTGGATTTCCATTCATTATAGTTGAAGGGAGTCAGGATCATAGCTGAAGAAGAATCAATACTGATATGTTGATGCACTCAATGAGATACTCTCTACAACCTGCAAAAATAAAACTGGGAAAAAATCTTGTAATCTTAACAACAACCTCTTCTTCAGAGATGAATAGGAGACCAGATGTTCTCTAATAGAGAGAACAGATAGCTCCTCAAATCTGTTAAACTTTAACAGCCTTGCACTCTGATACCATGTATAAATAAGGCCTCGATGCAAATAAGAAGCACATGATGTAGATATGTCTATAGGATAATTCTCACAAGCATGCACAAGGAAAGTAGAGAGAAGATAAGGAGATTGAATCAAATAAAGAAGAGATGAATGTTGGAGTGTATCTTTCCATTGGTTAATGATGAATAATAGTGTACATAAAAATTACATCCCTCATAGGTAAATTTGAGTTACATAGGATATAACTCATCTAGATCAGAAAGCAGGCTTACTAAATATAATAAACCCCCATAGGTGGCTAAAACACTTTCGTAATCAGTCAAGAACCTCATGAATTATATAACCCATGAGTGAATTTTAATGGATGGTGGAAAAACATGTTAATCCTAGAATCTCGAGAGAAAATCGTGGAGGATGGGTTGGCAACAAAATCTAGCAGTTTCCTAGTTGACTAGCTTTACCTTACCCACTGAAAGGTTGGAATAAATAAGTAATAATATAGAATCTATAGGAAGTATCAGTTATTAATTCTGGAAGTCAATAAAGTTGGCAAGGTCTAACCAGAATCAGGATAAAGACGCTACTAGGGTATATATGGAAAGTGTTGACCAAGTAGTGCAAGTGGATGCCAACTATCTAGGCTAGTAGGTAGGAATTTAATCAAAAAAGATAAAATACTCTATCCTAAGTATGAAGTGGGTTTATAATATCCCAACACTCTCTTCCATCTAACTTCCTTGGGATTTTTTCCCTCTTCTACTATTGCAAATCTTCCCTCTCTACAATTCAGCCTCTCATTTTATGTTGGTGAATTCACCATCTCAAAATATATCTCAGTCTTTGATGAATTTTCCCTCTTGTTCTCCAAATCAAGTGCACCCACACTCTCTCATATGTACGCCCTCTTTTTTTATAGAATATGACCTCCTATCTCATAAATTCTCGCTCTCCTCATGCACCAATTCGCTCAGCCTCAATAACTTCTCACTTATGCCCCATTTTTCATGCATGCAAACTTCTTAATTAAAAAATGCATGCATGCATTTTCTGCATGCAAACTTAAAAAATATTTTTTCTTATGCATGAAGTAAGGTTAAGGGTCCAACACTTTTTCTTGTAAACATTTCAACACTCCCTCTTAACAAGGAAAGTGTTCAGCACCACTCCCATCTTGTCCCTGAAATGAACAAACTTTCCCTTCATCAGTGACTTTATGAGAATGTCCACTACATGCTTATCTATAGACAAATACTAAAGCTCAAATACTTTCCTATGAACATGATTTTGAGTGAAATGGTATTTTATGTCAATATGTTACGACTGGGCATGAAATATTGGATTCTCTATAAGTATCATGCAACTTTGATTGTCACAATAGATCATAGTTGGCCTCAACTATGATCTATTGGATACTCTAGCTCATATGGAACTTCGATGTTGTGATTCTTAAGAAGCTGAGACATGATGTCCATATTCTTCTTGAAACATTTATTCTTGAGATGAAATCCCTTGCTGCAATAAGAACACTTGGATGTGCTCCCTTTCTTCTTGACTTTCTTCATTGAACCTTCATCAGTAGGAATTGAAGTTTCATCTTCATTATCTGACTTTGGCTTCTTCTCTTTTGACTTGAAATTATTGCTTACTTGAACTATGAGAGCATCATCCTTGCCCTTGAAATATCTAAGAGCACCCATATGGATCAATTTATCTTTCTCCTTTGTTAGT
This sequence comes from Pseudotsuga menziesii, assembly GCA_001517045.1. Classification (NCBI taxonomy): domain Eukaryota; kingdom Viridiplantae; phylum Streptophyta; class Pinopsida; order Pinales; family Pinaceae; genus Pseudotsuga; species Pseudotsuga menziesii. The sequence continues at coordinate 8,397 of LPNX010840834.1, read as the reverse complement.
GAGTCAAAGAATGTACTCAAAGAACGCATTTTCCATGTAGAATGGCAATCCTAGTAGCATGAAAAGTAGACACAAAAACTAAGTATCAATTGATATTCTTTCTTCTCAATCCTAAATTGCTCGAGAAATATAAGAAGTGACTTGAATTTGGTGAATAAACCCTTAATAGAATCGAAACCGCTTGGAATTAATGAGAATAACGCATTCTCCAACTGATGTGCTCTTATCTCATCTTGAACTCCAACGAGAGACTCAATTTTGGTATATACTTGGTTTGGATTGGTCAAAGCATCTAGATGAAAGAGTATATCAGGGGTAATAGAGAGAAAATCAATCCATAGGCTTCATCCAACCTATTATGCCACTTAGCTTTCTCAACAACAGAATTTGGTTCATTTTCTAAATCCATAGAAACTTTATAGATTCCCTTACTACGCAATAGAATGCCAATTTTGGGTTTCCATTCATGATATTTTAAGGGATTCAGGATCATACCTGAAGAAGAATCCATACTGATATGTTGATGCACACAAGGAGATACTCTCTGCAATCTGCACAAATAAAACTGGGAGAAAATATTGTAAGCTTAACAACAACCTCTTCTCGAGAGATAAATAGGATACCAGATGTGCTCTAATAGAGAGAACAGATAGCTCCTCAACTCTGTTCAACTTTAACAACCTTGCGCTCTTATACCATGTGGAAATTTCAGCTTTGATCCAATGTAGAAATAAGGCCTCGATGCAAATAAGAAGCACAGGATGTAGATCTTTCTATAGGATAATTCTCACAAGCATGCACAAGGAAAGTAGAGAGAAGATACGGAGATTGAATCACATGAAGAAGAGATTAATGTTGGAGTGTATCTTTCCATTGATTAATTATGAATAATAGTGTACATAAACATTACATCCCTCATAGGTAAATTTGAGTTACATAGGATATAAGTCATCTAGATCAGAAAGCAGGCTTACTAAATATAATAAACCCCCATAGGTGGCTAAACACTTTCATAATCAGTAAAGAACCTCATGAATTATATAAACCATGAGTGATTTTTCATGGATGGTGGAAAAACATGTTAATCCTGGAATCTGGAGAGAATATCATGGAGGATGGGTTGGCAACAAAAGCTAGCAGTTTCCTAGTTGACTAGATTTACCTTACCCACTGAAAAGTTGGAATAAATAAGTAATAATACAGAATCTACAGGAATTATAAGTTACTAATTCTGGAAGTCAATAAAGTTGGCAAGGTCTAACCAGAATCAGGACAAAGACGCTACTGGGGTATATATGGAAAGTGTTGACCAAGTAGTGCAAGTGGATGCGAACTATCTAGGATAGTAGGTAAGAATTTAATCAAAAAAGATAAAATATTTTATCCTAAATATGAAGGGGGTTTATAATATCCCAACACTCTCTTCCATATAACTTCCTTGGGATTTTCTCCCTCTTCTACTGTTGCAAATATTCCCTCTCTACAATTCACCCTCTCATTTTATGTTGGTGAATTCACCATCTCAAAATCTATCTCAGTCTTTGATGAATTTTCCCTCTTGTTCTCCAAATCAAGTGCACCCACACTCTCGCATATGTGTGCCCTCTCGTTTTCTAGGATATGACCTCCTATCTCATAAATTATCACTCTCCTCATGCACCAATTCGCTCAGCCTCAATAGCTTCTCACTATCTCACTTATGCACCATTTTTCATGCATGCAAACTTCTTAATTAAAAAATGCATGCATGCATTTTCTGCATGCAAACTTAAAAAATATTTTTGCTTATGCATGAAGTAAGGTTAAGGGTCCAACACTTTTTCTTGTAAACATTTCAACACTCCCTCTTAACAAGGAAAGTGTTCAGCGACTCCCATTTTGTCCCTAAAATAAAAAAACTTTCCCTTCATCAGTGACTTTGTGAGAATGTCCACTACATGCTTATCTATAGACAGATACTGAAGCTCAACTACTTTCCTATGAACATGATTTTGAATGAAATGGTATTTGATGTCAATATGTTACGACTGGGCATGAAATATTGGATTCTCTATAAGTCTTATGCAACTTTGATTGTCACAATAGATCATAGTTGGCCTCAACTACTTATTAAATAATCTCACTAACATCTTGTGAAGCCAAATAGCCTCACAACTAGTCAAGACTAGTTTTCATGTATTCTGCCTCGACAGAACTCAGTGCCACTAACTTTTGTTTCATGTTGAAATATGACACAACTATCGAACCCAAGCTGAAAAAACACCTAGAAGTGGTTTTTCTATCCACTACACTACTATCCCATTTAGAATATTTATAGCCAATCACCTCTACTCCATCCCTTCTCTCATAGTTAGTCCATAGTCCATTTTACCTTTAAGATACCTAAGCACATGATGTTAGATTTTAAACATTAATCTAGCATTTCATTAGGATCTTTAACTGAGAGAACAACAAGCACAGCAATCAAACACAAGAGACAACGAACACAGTGTTTTTCCTTGGGGAAATCATAAATGGAGAAAACCCCGCAACTTCCTCAGAGATAGAATCAGCACCAAAGTGAAACCCAAAAATAGTAAGATGATCTCCCGACAACAGTAACCTCTTTCTTCCTTGCCCAGTGTCTTTCTCCTCCTCAGTTACGCACTACAACTGAGTCTGAGTGAGTGCGTGATAAATAGAGAGGCTAGCTCTCTATTTATACTAATTCCCGACTTGACTAAACCCAACTAGGGCCAAATTCACTAGGTGATTCTAATAACCCTAGTGCCCTGGAACTACAGGAAATTTAACCCTTAGACAATAGGAGAGCAAACCACCTTGACTTGACATGACTTGTTTACATTATAGAAACTTCATGATAGGAACATCGAGGCATGACATGACTCAAGTACATTACAAATACATCCCGGAATAAAAATCGGGTTACAGTACATAAGAAATACAAGTGAATACATCCCAAAGTTACCATTATATCAACACTCCCTCTTATCTAGGAAGGTATTCTCTCGACACAATTTAACAGCACAAGTCTTCTTCTCTGTATCATCTGGATCGTCATCAAGTCTTCGTCATATTCACCTTCAAGTCATATCTATCTTCAAGTCGTCTTCATCTTCAATTCATCTTCATCTGGATCTATATCATCACTCGATCTGGATCATCGTCACTGGATCTGGATCATCCCTCGATCTGGATCATCTCTAGAGCATCATCTCTGGATCTGGATCATTCCTTGATCTAGATCATCTCTGTTGGATCATCAACACTGAATCTTCATAGGTGCTATCTCATGATTCTTCTCGTCACAGGAAGCTCTACAGAGCCAGCCCTTTTTCATGCTGGTTGTAGGCCTACCCTTCATGCAGGTCTTTTCCAGCACTTATATCTGACCCTAAGTCAGAATGGCCCACCCAACACTTATATCTAATCATGTAGGAACCAATCCTATAATCATATCAGAAAGGCAATGCACAGCACTCACATCTCACCATGTGGGAACACCTCCCGCAACCCTGTTAGAAAGGCCCAGCACTCACATCCGTTAAACCAATGATCAGAAAGGCCCAGCACTTACACTTGGCCATGTGAGGAACCAATCCTCCATGCCAAAAGGCTCTGCACTTACATCTGACAACCAATGTCAGAAAGGCTCAACACTTATATTCGACCATGCAAGGAACCAATCCTACATGTCGAAAGGGCTCTGCACTTACATTTGTTCAAACAATGATCGGAAAGGTGTGTACTCACATCTGATCATGTAGGAACCAATCCTATAGTCTTATTAGAATGGCCCCCAGTCTCAGACTGAGCTACCTGGTAACTGACCAGGTGCCTCCATTCCCAGAATGGCATTCAGCGCTTACTTCTAATCATGTAGGAACCAATCCTACAGTCACATCAGAATGGCTCAACTCTCACATCTGACATGGAAGGAACCAATCCTCTCACCATGACAGAATGGCTCAGCCCTTACATATTACCATGGAAAGAACCAATCCTCTCACCATGTCAGAATGGCTATGGGTCTCATCATTTTCCCTTGGAGGAAACCTCGATCTGGAGAACACCAACCTTCTCCCTGAAGTACTCAAACTTCACCCTAGCCAATGGCTTTGTCAACACATCAGCTATCTGTTCCTCTGTCGCAGCATACTGGAGCTTCACTACTCCCCTCGGCACCATATCCCTGATATAGTGATACTTGATCTTGATATGCTTTGACTTGTCATGGAACACTGGATTCTCTGACAACTTCACGCAACTCTGGTTGTCACAATGTACACAAGGAGCATCCATATGGAGATCAAATAAATCAGACAGTCGCTTCTACACCCATACTACCTCACAACTAGCTGAACAAGATGCGACATACTCTGCTTCAGCTGTACTCAATGCCACACGGGATTGCTTCTCTCTAAACCAAGAGATCACACCTGATCCCATACTAAAGCAACAACCTGAAGTGCTCTTTCTATCGATGGAACTACCTACCCAATCTGAATCAACATAACTCTCCAAGTTAATTTTCTGATTCACCTCATACTTGAGCCCATAATCAATTGTACCACTCAGGTACCTCAGAATATTCTTTGCAGAAATCAAGTGAACATGTCTCGAATCTATCAAGAACTGGCTCAAGGTGTTCACAGCAAAGCAAATGTCTGGTCTTGTGTTCGTCAGGTACATCAAGGACCCAATCATCTGATGATACATCGTAGCATCAACTACTTCTGATGAAGCATCACTCAATAGCTTCAGGTTCGATGCCATAGGTGTGGTCATGGCCTTGCAGTCCATCATCCCAAACCTCTTCGAGATCTCTACTCCATACTTCCCTTATCTGAGGGAGATTCCATCCACATTCTGCCACACCTCCATACCAAGAAAATAATGCATCATACCCAAGTCCTTCATTTTGAACTCGGTAGCAAGCTTTCTATTCGTATCAGTAATCAACCCATCCATACCTGTTACAAACAGATCATCTAAATATAGTAGGAGCATCATTGGGTTGCCATATTCAACCTTGTAGTAAAGGTTGGAATCTGCTTTACTCTTGGTAAAGCCCAAACTAGATAGAAATCTATCAATTATGCCGTACCATGTCCCAGGTGCCTGTTTCAAACTATATAGAGCTTTCTTAAATATGCACACATGAGACTCCCTGTCATGTGTCTCAAAACCGAGTGGTTGTTCTACATACACTTCCTCTTCCACTACACCATTCAAGAAAGCAGTCTTAACATCCATTTGGTGTATCTTCCATTTCATCACTGCAGCCAAAGTAAGTACCGATCTTATAGAAGTGTATCTAGCTACAGGTGCGAAGGTTTCTTAATAATCTATTCCTTCTTTCTGGGAGAAACCACGAGCCACAAATCTTGCCTTATATTTCTCTATGCTACCATTTGCAGCATGCTTGATCTTGTAGATCCATTTGGAAGTTACAACCGACTTCCCTTCTGGTCTTGGGACAACATCCCAAACATCATTCTTCATGATCGATTGATACTCTTTGATCATAGCATCCTTCCATTCTTTCCGTTCTACCGCGTCTTCATAGTTGGAAGGTTCTTTATTGATAACATCACATAGCAAGGCTACATATCCGGAGTAGGATTTGGTTCTCTTTCTTTCTCTGTGATTCTCTTCTGGATCCCCATATCTTTCCACGCCTTGGATAAATTCTCGTACCCAAGTAGGTTTCCTCTTGTGAGGATTCTTCTCCTAAGGTGGATCTACAGGTCTTTGTGGTTCTTCAAATTCTCGATCTTCTTCTTGAGTTTCTTCATTCATGGTTGTATCATGAATTCTGGGTGCTTCAGCTTCTTCAGTCTATTCAGCAGGTCTCTTTCTGGATTTGTTGTAATTTGTGTCTTCATCAAATGTTACATCTCTGCTGATGTTGATCTTCTTGTATCCTGGGAAGTATATTCTGTAAGCCTTCAAGCTTTCAGAGCATCCCACAAATACACCCTTCTTTCCTAAAGGATCTAGTTTTGTTCTCTTTTCTTTTGGAATGTGTATGTACATTGGAAATCCGAATATTCTAAGATGGTTGACTTCTGGTTTCTTGCCAGAGAATACTTCTTCAGGAATCTTGTTCTCGAGTACTCTATGTGGAGTATGGTTTTGTACATACACCACTGTTCTAACAGCTTATGCCCATAGATGCATAGGAAGATCCTGATCATGAAGCATTTCTCTTGCAGCTTCCATGATAGTTCTATTCTTCCTTTCTACAACCCCATTCTGTTGTGGATTGTAAGGAGTGGACAACTCCCTCTTAATCCCTGATTCTTTGCATAAGTCTTTGAATTCATTTGATGTGAATTCTCCGCCATTATCTGATCGAAAATTCTTGATCTTATTTTCTATGTGGTTATCGACCAAGGCTTTGAATTCCTTGAACTTACTGAAAACTTCATCTTTGTTCTTCATGAAGTAAATCCATGTCTTCCTAGAAAATTCATCAATGAAAGAAACATAGTATACATACCCGCTTAGTGAACTTGATGACATTGGTCTGCATACATCGAAGTGAATGATTTCCAAGATTCCTTTTTCCTTGCTCTCGCTACTTGGAAATGTCTTCTTTGTATTCTTTCCTTCCGCACATCCTTTGTAGACCCCTTCATGTTTTGCTTGAATTTCTAGAAGACCTTCAATAGCTTTGCTTGCAAGTGGTAGTGCTTTGTAATGCACATGTGCAAGCCTTCTGTGCCAAAGTTCATTTGGCTCTACTATGTCATGGACCATAGCTTGTTCTGGATGGCCCTTCAACTTGTATAAACCTCCTTCTTGTTCTCCAATCATTATTGCATCATCAATAGTCTTTCCTCTTGGCCACATGAGGACTTGGCCATCTACAAATGCAACCCTCATTCCTTTTGCATCCAATGTTGATATGGATAGAATATTCTTCTTCAGTCCTGGTACAAACAAGACATCCTTCATTTTCATAGACTTTCTGGAGTCTAGCTTGTAGGAGGATTCACCACTACCTTTTATGGGAAATTTGGTAGTCATCCCCAAGCTTCACCTTATGGGATGAATTATGTTCGAATAGTTTCTCAAAGGATTCCTTGAAACCTGTCATGTGTTTGGAATCCCCACTATCAAAAATCCAATCTTTGCTTCCATGAGTGACAGTTCCCATGAGAGCGGAGATCAGAACATATTCATCTTCACTTGAAGAGTCTTCACTTTCTTGTTTTACCCTCTTCCTTGGAGGATCATCATCCTCAGCAATGTGAGCATGATGTCTTCTTTTGGAGTTCTTCTTCTTATTGGATCCATTCTTATTCATGGGACAATTTCTAGCAAAGTGTCCTAATTCCTCGCTTGTATAACATCTGAGTATGGATGAATCCCTTCTTACAGGATTTTTTTTCTGATGAGAATGCTTACCTTGGTGATGATGATTTTCCCTTCTTCCTTTCTTGGCATATACTGTGAGAGCTTGATCTTCACTTCCCATCTTTTCTTCTCGAGCTGCTATCCGAGCTTCTTCTTGGGAACATTCTTGCCACAGTCTACTGAATTTGACTAACTTCTTCCTAGCACAGATTCTTTGGATGAAAGAATCCCATGACCTAGGGAGGCCATTCAATGTTGTCATCCCAATTTTTGCATTCTCCACTTCTTCATCTACTGCTTCTAGCTGTTCTTTGATCTGGGAGACCCTTGTGAAGTATGACTGGATGGTCTCCTCATTCTGGATCTTGACATTCTTCAACTGTTTCCTTAGAGTCATCTTCCGATTGATGTTCTTCCCTTCAAATAGTTTGGTTAGGGCATCAAACATGGCTTTAGGTGTATTAAGGGAGGACACCTGTGGAATGAGGTGATCCTTGATAGAATATGCAATGATCCTCTTTTCCATAACCAACTTATTCTTATGTAAGGCCTTTGCTTCATCTCCCTCTGGAATTGGAACCTCCTCATGGATGTAGGAGTCCAACTCATTTTCTTCCAGGACCAAGGAGATCCTATACTTCCAGGATCGGAATTTATCAGCTCCCTCAATCCTTTCATCAAGCTTGGTATGATGAGACATATTAACTAAGAACCTCAAATGGAAATTGTTTGTGTCAGAAACTGTTTCTAAGGCTAAGGAAACATGCTAACACAATCTCAAGAATAAATTCAATTCAAACTAGGGTTTAGGGTTTTTGTTTTAAATATTTTGGTCATAAACATCAAGAGCATATAGGGAATACATTCATCAGATAAGCAATAACTGAATCAAACACAATCACTGATAAAGATGTATATATATCATAAAAGTGTAACAAAAATCCTGTATTGAGGTTTACACAGAATGGACAAGCACTGCTAGAAAACACACATTAACCAGCACTGAAAATGTCAATAAAGAAGCTAAACAAA